>BQNB010163735.1:0-14409 GCA_026074375.1 Tanacetum coccineum
GATGAGGATCCTAATGCCACTTTCACTTCTTCGGAAGTTGTTAAATATGATTTTCTCACTACTAATAGTGATCCCATCACTCCTCCTTCCACCATTCCCACCAAAGTGGATTTAACCAATAAGAAAGTTGAAAACATGAGGTTAAAACATGTAATCTTTCAAAAGAAATTTCCTCTATTTGTCCACCATTCCCACCAAAGAGGATTTACACACGCAACCAAATTTTTAGTTCCATTGCTGGGAATCGAACCCGGGTCTCCTGGGTGAAAGCCAGATATCCTAACCACTGGACGACAATGGAACCAAAAATTTGGTTGTGTGTGTAAGCACTAGTCAAATTTATATATGTATAGTATAAATCCCGTGACAATTCTTTCCAAATTACTTCTCAAACAAGAGAAATAATAGGATAAAATCTCACTTAAGAAAACACAATACGTATATTTTTAACCGGGAAGTATTTTCTTCTCGGGTCGTATCCCAACGAAGTCGTGAATTGAAATTCGGGAATAATTCGGATTCGAGTCAAGAATGAATAAAGGATTTTTTAATTTTGAATTACACTACGAATATAATAGCACAATTAAACTATAGAAACGATTAAAGAATTAAAAACGTTTTACTAATACGAAAAATTAACAAACGTGAATTAAAAACGTGAGCTAAAACTGAAATTTAAAATCTAAGGCACTACTTTTAACAAATTTTATACCTAAAAATCACAAACTTAAAAAGAAAATTTTAGGAAAAAGAATTAGAATTTTTTAACTATTTTTGAATTTTATATGATTTTTTAAAGAAAAATGAATTACTAAAAATAAACTTTTTCTAAAAATTAACACTAAAATTCTATTTTTATTTTTCAAAAATACTAGAATTAAAAAGAAAATTATTACAAAAAGAATTATAAAATTTTCCAACCTATTTTTTCTAATGATCTAGAATTTATTATTAAGAAAAAGAAATTACTAAAAACCTATTTTATATTCTAGAAAATACAAATTCAATTGGAAAAATAAAGAAAAATGGTTTTTAACAACTAAAAATGTGCAGAAATCTTATGATCTAAAAATGCCCAATTTTTATATAGCAATTGGACCCTAATTTTGCAATTAAAAACCTAAAACCTAATTTTATTAAACTAATTTTAAAAAATATTAAAACTATTTTATTAATCTGAAAGAACAGGGTAGAAAATGAAACAAAAAAAAGAAAAGGGTAAGCGGGGTAACTAACTAAATTTTACACTCTAGTTAAAACAGACAACCTTAAACTATCTAAAAACTACCAAATAGACCCTACGATTTGGCTTATTTTTGGCTTATCTAAAAAATAAAAATCAGCAAAAACTTAAAACTACAAAGTTGGACTTGAGCTTTTACACTACAACTTTAACAAAAGCTCTTTGAACTTTTAACCACTTAATAAGCTAAAAAATAAGCATTTAATTCTGCATTACAGAAACTAAGGTGTTTCTTTGAAAATTCAAACTTTTCTAACTTTGGCTTATTTCTAGCTTATTACTAAATGAAAATAAAAGCCAAAAGATGTTATAAGAAGCTTATTATGTGTACTAGGGATATCTAAAAAGACTTAAGCTAAAAGTAAACTAAATTAAGAAGAAATGCCTATTAAAAAGTGAAGGTTCCGGATAACCTGTCTATACAGATTTAAGCTCAAATTGGAAATAGCACTTAAGCCTATTTTAAGCTATCAAATGGAATTTTTCAAATGAAAAAGTTGTGTTTATATTATAGCTTTGAACTAATACTTCTAAGAATACCTTATACTAAGAACTATGGATATCCATTTGAATACTTAACAATGCTAGTGAAAAAGGCTATGAGGCTTAATGGCTACTACTTGCTACTGATATAACAAGATTAATCAAACTACAATATGGAAACAGGAAATCTAAGAACTCAATCTCTACTAAGTTTAGAACCTAAAAGGAGATGTAAACAAGCACTAAAAAGGTAAAAGCTATAATCTACTATAAACTTAAACTGAGACTTGAATTGAAACTGAAAACTAAATTCACTTTAGCAAAAATCTTGCGAACAAAGATGTAGCTTATGAAAAATATTAAAAATCAATCCTAGAGCTTATTCTCAGCTATCAAAAGTGAACTTGAAGCTTAAAGTGAGCTAACATGTGTTTAGCATATAAGTCAAGCCTAATGCCAAACACTCCTTAAAAATGGACAAACTCAAATTTAGACAACTTTAATCTTAAATGAGCTAAAACAGTTTAAGAACTAAGCTAATCAAACTGTATTAAGCAAAATATCACTAAAAATAAGCACTAGAGATATATGAAATAAGCTACAAGCAATTTAAGCTATTTTTTGAATTATTAAACTGTCTAACTCTAGAACTTGATTAAAACTTGGAAACTAAGATTAAGAAACTAAGAGTAAACTAATTGAGTATTGATAAAGCTAATGGAACAGGAAATCACAAAATAAGCTAATTAAAAACTTTAGAACAGTAGAGTAAGCAATATGACTACTTTTAAGAAGAAGAAACTCACAAGAGGTCCTTAGCACTTTTTGTAACCCTAATTCTAACCTATCAATCCCCTAGGTCCAGCTGGTAGATAATGAAGCTTATTTAATCCCAAGCCCATCCATTTCTGGCTTATTACCAACAGTCAACAGCTTATATGAGCTTATGGACAGAGTACTATGGAATTTGATGAAATAAAAGCTCAATTTAGCTTTTGAAAACTAAACTGAGTCAAACCTATGTAAAAAGAACTTCTAAAACAGAACTTAAAGCTTTAAAATAGAAACAAGCTTATTGAAGCTTGTTTGACTTTTCTTTGACTTTTTTTTGAAAAGCTTTGACTTTTGTAAAATAAAGTGAAGAAAGCTTATAAAAGCTTGTAAGAGTAACTAGAAAAGCTTTACAAAGCTTTTAGAACAGTAGATTAAGAGTTTTTTAAGAGCTTAAAAACGGAAAATGAGCTTGATATTAAAAGAGTAACAATTACAAAAGATTTAAAAGGAAAATTACAATTGAAAATAAAAAAAACTATTAACTAACTCTCGAAAATGGGAACCTAATTGCCTATTTATAGAAGTTAAGGAATGCTTGTGGATAATGAAGGAACGATCTTGACCGTTGGATGTGATGAGTGACGTGTCTGAGCCAATCACTGCTTGCCAAGTGTGCAAAATGATGTGGAAGTGAACTCTGATTGGTGGATTTGAGTTGGAAAAGACGGGAGAAGGAATTTGAGAAGTTGGGTTTTATTCGAGTTTTTGGCGGGAAAAATGGTTATAAAACGGTTAGGGAAAAGTTATACCGCGTGATGTGTTTAAAAGCCAATCACTAGCCCTTGTGTTTCTTTTCCAATCGTGTAGTGTTAAAATGAGTTCAAAAATTTACACTTCTGGCCCTTGTAGTTTTAAAACAAGGAATGGTTTTAATTTTGGTAATTTCTTTCACTTCAAAGGGTATAATGATCATTTCTCTTCAACTTTGACTTGACTTTCTTGACTTTGACCTCCTTTGACTTAATTTGACTTTTTCCTTGTGTCGGGCTGATCCGGCTTTGATATCTTTCCTCACGTCTTCACTTGATCACTTGTCTTTTCCATTTCTTGTCGGTTTTGGCTTGTTTTTGCTCTTTTTGACTTGAATATCCTTTCCTGCATATTATGACACAAAAGCACACATATTTCCATCTTTTGGCATATTTTTGGCTTTTATTGGCAAAATCCTGGGTATTTTATATATACAATTTAACACTTATCAAAATTCACCAAACTAAAGGATTGCCGTGTCCTCACGCAATTTTTATTACGTGTACACTTTGTAAACTAACAAGTTTCCAAAATGCCCTTGTTTTTACCTTTTATGAATCCCCTTTTTAAACATCTTAAGTTTTTTCTCAACATTTAATCTCATGGAAAACACATTAATGGCAATCATTGAAATTTTGCACTTTTAGGCTCATGATAGGCACTCCCGATTAATAGAGCACAAAAGAGGAAATTTCGCTTCCCTGTACTTTTCAATAGCCTAAACAAAGCGATTAACCAAGATCATTTCAATATAAGTCCAAATGGGATTAAGCTCTTATGACTAACAACTTGTGAACTTTTCACTCCCAAACTAAATAAAGATTAAGATGTGTGCACTCTTTTTCAACATCAACCATAGATCAATTTATCTTTATAGTTGAAATCCATCTAAGCTTTACATTAAGCTTGTGAGCTTAAATGTTATACATAGAAAAACCTCTACTCTAAGCTAAAAGAAATTTAGAAACAAAACTTAAACTTGATTTTAGAAATGAAATATTAACCATTCTTTTATTTATCAATAAACTATAAAATATTATTTTTTTGCAATAGAGAATGTGTTTCTTAGTTCGAACCCCTACTTAGGCCTTTCTCCCAAATAGGATATCGCATCAACAACCGGTGTTCTTAGTTCGAACCCCCACTCCGCTACTAACGTTTGTGGGTTATCGCGACAACACCTTTTCTACAAAGCTAAAATCCAAGTCCCTTAGTGTGCAATCCACCAACCTAGGCCGCAGCTCCCTAGTGATGAATGCCTACTAACCTTGATTCCACATAATAGTCTTAATCCTAGTTGCGCCCCCATCCGAAGTCTCATCTCAACATGATACGCCAATGAATTAAAACTAATAATTATAGCTTTTTATTATTCTATGCTTGCGAATGCTTCATGGCCACGAAAAATAACGCCTTTTGCATTAGAAATGCATCCATTGGCAGTCTTTTTATAATTACATTTTTGGTGAACGGGAAAATTCACTTTTTAAAAATCAAACTTATAAATTTGAAACCAAAAATCTTACTTAACAGAAAAAAATTACTTTTTTAAATGAAAGACTTTTTTTAAAACATTGGTTGACTTAGTTAAATTTAAAAGATCACAAAAATTAGGTGTGTTAATAGCTTATGAGTAAAAAAGACACAAATTATTCATATAAGCTTGAGGTTTTCCAATAAACCTGCTTTAAGCCAAATACACTTATATTAACTACATCATCTCCTTGTTCTTCACATTTTTAAATCCAATGCAAAATATTGTAAAAGCTTAGCCCACAAAAGATAGGGTTAAACGAAACTAGGTAGGGCATTTTCACCCGGTCAATTTATAATTAACTCTAGTTTCTCCCAACGGATTACGAAAAAGTGGTGTTTTTTCTCAAACTAAGCTTCTATTTGTAACATAAATTTTTAAAAAAATTCCACTTTTTTTCACAAAAAGGATTCAAAAAGATCAAACAAGTTTGCGATGAAGTGCAAGTCAATAACGAAGATATCCCTTCCCATACTAAAAGGAATCATTGTCCTCAATGTTTAAGAAAAAATAGGGTCAAAAGGAACTAAAACAAAAATTCTAAGGTCATGCCATAAGAAGAGATATGTTATTTTCGATAAAGAGCTAGATAAAGAATTCTCACTTTGATGTAGAAAGATTGAGACTAACAATGAAATTGTGTGTATTGGCCTGGTTCTTCCACAATTGTGAACCATGAATCTCTAATTCCAAAAAAACCTAAACAAACAAGCCCAAACAACCAACAAGACCGAAAAGACAATCTCCTCTTATCATTTTCATTTGTTCGCTCTAACGACTTAAAACGCTTAGTTTTTGTTCACCGATACAAGCTATACCGTCCCCCAGAATTGATTGTCCTTGGGAAGTAAAGAAGAAAAAGAAAGAAAGATAAAAAGGATAAGCATGGGTGCCTCCCACGAATCGCTCGTTGATTAAGACCCCTAGCTTGATTCATTATCCCAAAAAGGTTCATTATGAGGATAAAAGTGAGGGTGGAGAAATTCTGAAGGACGATCCTTCCCAAACTAGAGAATTAGATACGGTGACAGGTAGGACAATTGAGGATGTCAAAAATTATTAAGAGATAAAGAACTCTTCCTTGTAAGCACATTATCAAAAATACCCGAATCAAAAACTAAGACCTTAGGGTGCAAAATATCATTCTTAGGCTCAACTTGAAAATTTTCAAGGTAAAAGTCTAACATCATTTCAGAAGAACGGGTGGGCAGGGTGGTAAAACATTTGGCTCATGAACTTTAGAGTTCTTATCAACTAGATAGCCGGTTGAAAACTATATCCTCATTGATTGTTAGAATAAAGCAATCACTTACAAGAAAATCCCATAACAAACCAAATCATTTTCCATCAACATAACTCGAACCACCGTTCAAATTCATCACTTAACTCTTAAAACACTTAACTTGATTGTAAAATCTTTGGTTTTTATCACTATCAGAATCCATTCTCCTCAAAAATCCTCTCCATACAAAATTCTTTCCACTCATCATTGTTAAATCATCTCAAATGAGATCATCATCATTATCAAGTCATCTTTTGGTAAGACCCAAATAAAGTCTTTTGGTGAAAATGACATGTCATCTAAAACAAACTCTGTTGGGAAATACAAGTCAAAAGGTCAAAGTACTGCTAAATGAAAGATCAAAGTACTGCTAAATAGAAAGTCAAAGCACTGCAGTCAAAGATCGGAGTACTGCCGATGAATATAGGAACTATAACGTGTAAACGGTTGTTTAGAGCATTTATCATGTAACAGTTATTAGTGATAAGCATCGATGTAAGAGTTTATATATACAAAGGACTTACATCTACTAGAGGTTATCCTTATTTATAAAAGGATCTCTAGGAAGATATTGGAATTAGAACAAACATAGAAAACACGAATTAAGAATTGTTTAGTATAGTATTAGATCGCAAGTTAGGCCAGATTCACAGGTTTATAAAAGAAATCGTTTGAGAAACTATTGTGTGTTCTTCTTAAGTACTGCCAACTAGATTCCGCATAGTTGACAGTATCTCAGTGTCTCATTAAGGAATAACGATCCTACAAACTCTTTTGACATATCGGGAGTATTATCATAATGACACCTCAACTTTGACACAAGTGTGGGGGGGGGGGGGAAAAAAAAGGAATCACTAGTAGGGTCACCAGAAACAAAAACTTGATCTCTCTAATAACATCATCTGGAGTCATGTCATCCCTCTCTGGGTATGATGAGAAGTCAATAAGAGCAGGTTCATCGGCGAACTCATCCAGAGAGTACTCACTAGCCTCTGAAGAAGAGAGGCTAGGAGAAGATGAAATTGGAGACTCAATTGAGGGTTCAGAATTAACTTTTGGAGAAATTTGTCTAGATACCTCAATAGAAATGATTTCCTCGTCGTCTTCAAAAAGAGGGTTCAAATAACTCTTAAGAGTTTCCTTATGAACCTCCTCCTTAAGAATTGACTCGTCATTTCTAGAGGGAAATCATCTTTTTTCTCAAAGAAAGGGTTTGAAAAAGTCTTGAAACTTTGAAAATCATCACAAAGAGGAAAAATCCACTCTTTTTCCAAATTTTTTTTGGACCTCTCGTGGATTGGAAGAGATCTTCTTTGTCTAATTCCTTGTTTGAAATAAAGTAACTCCTCTCCCCCATTTTGAAAGAGTCCTCAAGATTATTGTTTGGAAAGATGTGTGAAATTGCACCTACGGAAGCAATTTGAGGTGAATGAATAACTCTTCCTTGGTGAATGATTCTAAAATTCTCTAAATTTGATGTAAAACAAGCCCTTCTTCTAGCAACTAGGTCAGATATTTTCTTAACTTCTTCCTTTTGTTTGATAGCTTCTCCCACAAAGATCAAACTCTTCAACAATAGTAATGTGGGAGAAGAAGAATCATTACCTCGATGTTCACAAACATCTATAACCGGTCCATCATAATTATCCATCATGTGGATTGACTCTTTGTCTTAACGACCGTCCAGTTTAAAGACTATCCTTTCCATACCATCCCTTATCATTAGCTCTTCCCCGTAGACGTCAATTAAGACCCGTGCGGTCCTTAAGAAAGGCCTATCAAGTATCAAAGGTACACGAGGGTCCGCAACAAAGCCTAATATCACAAAATTGACTGGGAAATAGAATTTTCTGACCTTAAACGAACACATTTTCGGCTATCTCGAGGGTTAAGAAATTGTTCGTCGGCTATTCCTAGAACCATACCATACTTGTAAGGTCGGGAAGTCCAAGTTTCTTCCAAATAGACAAGGGCATGAGATTGATACTTGCACCTAGATCCGCTAGAGCCAAGTGATTACAAAATCCAAAAATCACAAGAATGAAAATTGTCCCTGTCACCAAGCTTTTCGGGAAGCTTTTTGAGAATAACCGCGGAGCAATTAGCATTTATTGGTGTCTTTGTTATCTCAATCAATTTGTCCTTATTACTTAACAACTTTTTGATCATTAAGGCAAATTTGGGCATATGGACAAGAGCATCCGCAAAGCTAAGCTCAAAGTGAAGATCACGAAAAATTTCTATGAACTTTAAAGCTAAGATATCATCTCTTTCACGATTCTTGTCCTTTTCAACTCTTGAAGGATAAGGCAAATTTGTCTTAGTCTTGAAAGGTTCATTAACAACTCTAGGCTCAACAATGGGTTCTTTTTCCTTATTTTGGACCTTTTCCTTGATTTGAACTACCGGAGGTTAGACTCTTGCGGTACTTTGTGAACTTGTAGGTTGCACTTGGTCCTTTGTCACCTCAGTTTCCTTACCATCCTCATTGTCCGGATTGACATAAGGAGGAGGCATAGGAGGTAATGGTCCATCATAGGCTAAACCACTCCTAGTTGTGATAGCCTTGACTTTATTTATAGGAAATAACGAGGAACGAGATTACTTGGTAAAGTTCTGAACCCGATGCTTTGTTATTTCCCATTTGCTTTTGAAACATGTAAAGCATCAGATTTTGAAAAATTCCCTTTCTCATTTTGAATCATGTTGTTCCCTTTGAAATTATTCAAATTCTTTTGCAATTATTAAGAGTATACTTCATTTTACTTTTGTGTAACCTCGAACATTGATAAGTAACCGGTACTTGAGCAACTGAGGCTTGATAAGCTTGAGCTTTTTGTGTTAAGCCCGAGTTAGCTCCATGGTTAACTTGGTTCCCATTATTCCCAGTTCTATTGTAACCTTGATTTGCATTCACATTCCTATTGTTATTCTGTTGATAAAAGCCTGGTGGTTAATTTGGTTTTGCTAAGTTAGGAGGACGGTAATCCGAAATTTCCAATATGAACAAAGTTACCAACCGAAGCGTATTGTAGTTCGAAATTTTTGAAAAATTATCATGAAAAACCGGATCATAACCTCCTTTATATTAGTAAATCTAGTCATTGGCAACCACATTATAACTCATGATTACTCCACAAGTAGTACACCATTTCTCCACCGCATTAATCTGGAACGTGAGTAGGCACAAGAGCTTTTATCATATTTTTCATCTCATTTATTTCATTCTAAAAGTCCAGTCACTTATCCTCCATCCGCTCCATTTGTTGTAATTCGAAGTAGAATGATGAAGAAGTAGAAGAGAAGATGAGGAGCATTCGTACTCCCTCGCATCACGCGTTCCGTGAATATCTAACTTTTGGCTAATTCTCTATGATTTGTAATCCTTCGGTTCGACTTTTGTAGAGAAAATTGCCACCAGCAGCGGAATTAAGAGAATCTTGATCATTATAGCTCAACGAATTATAGAATGTGTCTAATTGGGCATGAGCGAAAACCCCGTGATGAGGGACACTTCTTAGAAGTTCCTTGAAAGCTCCCCAAGCTTCGGAGAAGATCTTGGCAATGACGAAAGTTTATATTTTCATTCCGAAGATTGGTATCTTAGAAGGTGGAACGAAGAAGTGATGAACTCAGACACTATGTCATCCATATAAGAAATAAGACTCTGGGGTTCTTTGTCGAGCCAGTTTTACAACCCCGTCAGAGCAAGGAAAGAGAAGAAATTTGTTGGTAGTGTTAGGTACATCCGGTAACCTTTGATTTATTAGTTTATGCTCTCAAAATGACGAATATGAGCATAGGCTCTCACATACATCCTCGAAAAATCAATTTTGAACAAGATTAATTGCAAGAGGAATTTATTCAAAATTTTTGAGCATTGATGGGTGGTACACTATAGCACTTTCAAACCCCCGAGGGGAAGCTTGAAGACTGCTCACCATAGTCCGTTCATCGGCCATTTGAATCGGAAACTTATCAACAATAGGGATTGCCTCTTGTTGTTGTCGAGAACGTCGACGATTACGTCTTCTTGGAATTGTATATTCAAAGGAAGAACGAGTGCGCATGCACTATGAAAAATAATAAAAGAAGAATTTGAATTAAGAATATTAATTTTTGGGGAAATTTATAATTTTAGTATTTTATGGAAGAGAAAACAAAAGAAAAAATATATTTTTTTTTTTTTTTTTTTTTTTTTTGGCAACCGTTAATTACAAGCTTCACGATAAGTCTCCAAGATTACGCACAAGTGAGCGGAAAGGCTTAGCCAGCCGCAATGACTTCTTAGCAAGTAGCTATCACATTTCCTTAAACTCACCTTATAGTTTGTAAACTCAAGTCCTCGGACCTCGCAAGTACTCCCACGATAATTTTGTTGTTATTGTATAATGTTTAAAGATAAATAGCTAAGTATCCAAATTTTGTTTATTTTTTTTTAACGTAATCCATAGGATCCGAATAATAAATGTTTTGTATTTTTATAACTAAATATACAAAAATAGCAAAGTAACTCCAAAAAGGAAGGGTCTTCAAAACTCTACATCAACGAATATTCTCAAAAATCGTTCACGTCTTCCCCGGCAACGGCGCCAAAATTTGGTTTGCGTGTGTAAGCACTAGTCAAATTATATATGTATAGTATACATCCGTGACGAATTCCCTTCCCAATTACTTCTCAAACAAGAGAAAATAAAAGGATAAAATCTCACTTAATAAAACACAATACGTATATTTTTTTAACCGGGAAGTATTTCTTCTCGGGTCGTATCCTAACGAAGTCGTGAATTGAGATTCGGGAATAATTCGGATTCGAGTCAAGAATGAATAAAGGATTTTTGAATTTTGGATTACACTACGAATATAATAGCACAATTAAACTAAGAACAATTAAAGAATTAAAAACGTTTAACTAATACGAAAAATTAACAAATGTGAATTAAAAACGCGAGCTAAAACTGAAATTTAAAATCGAAGGCACTACTTTTAACAAATTTTATACCTAAAAATCACAAATTTAAAAAGAAATTTTAGGAAAAAGAATTCTAAAAACCTATTTTAAATTCTAGAAAATACAAATTTAATTGGAAAAATAAAGAAAAATGATTTTTAACTACTAAAAATGTGCAGAAAACTAGTGGTATAAAAATGCCCAATTTTTATAAAGCAATTGAACCCTAATTTTACTAATTAAAGTATAAACCCTAATTTTATTAAAACTAATATTGAAAATATTAAAACTATTTTATTATTCTAAAAGACAGGGTAGAAAATGAAACAAATGAAAGAAAAGGGTAGGCGGGAAAAATAAAAGAAATTTACACTATAGTAATAACAGACAACCCTTAACTATTGAAAAAGTTCCAAACAAACCCTACGATTTAGCTTATTTTGAGCTTATCTAAAAAGTGAAAATTAGCAAAAACTTAAAACTACAAAGTTAAACTTGAGCTAATACACTACAACTTTAATAAAAGCTCATTGACATTTTAACTACTTAATAAGCTAAAAATTAAGCATTTAAATCTGAGCAACAGAAACTAAGGTTTTTCTTTGAAAATTCTACTTTTCTAAACTTTGGCTTATTCCTAGCTTATTACTCAATGAAAATTGAAACCAAAAGAAGCTAAATGAAGCTTGTGATGTGTACTAAGGATTTCTAAAAAGAAATAAGCTACAAGTAAACAAGATTATCAAGAAATTTGTTCTTGTAAAGCTAAAGTTCAGCTTATTGACTGAAATTAAGCAAATCCTAATAAGCTAACTAGCTTAAAACTAACTCTTAGAAACTGAAATTTTGGAAATAAGCTATTCTATGAACTTTGAATAAACCTAGATAAAAGGTTTTTGAAAATGATAACTAGAAAAGAGGAATCTAAAAGAAATAGGCAAGAAATCCAAGCTGCTGCTATACCACTTTTACTAGTTCATAAAAGCTAGTCTAGAACTGAGAAATGAAAATTAAGAGTTGATTTATATAAAGCTAATGGAGTTCTATTGAGGTTCCTAAAGCTAAGTTCTATCTCCTAGTTTCAAGAGCTAAAAAGAAGCTTTAAAAATGATAAGCAACAGCAGTATTAACTAAGTTAATACTGCTGTTACTGATATACTTGGTAAAACTTAAGTGCAAGCTAAATTCTAAGGTAAAAACTCATAAACCTACTCACTAATTGTATCTAAGTGCATACTAACCAAGTTTGGACTCTAAAATCCTGTGAATCACTTAACACTTAAAACTACTTTGTACTTAAAACTGCCCTGGTGCTAGCAAGAGAATTTTAAGCTCTAAACTTTGAAAATCTACAAACTAACTTTTAAAACCTAATTAAAACTTGAACACTATAAAAATCTCAACTATGTAAAAAGTTTTGACAGTCTCTTGTTGACTTTTAAGGTCAACAACTCCTTAACCCAAACACTAGTTAACTCAAACTGTCCAAACTAAATTTTATCTAAAATCTATTTTAAAACTAAAACTGTTAAAACCTTATATCTACTCAATCTTTAACTAACCTAATCAAGCTATTTTAGCACTAAAAACCAAAGCTTATTAAAAGGAATAAGCTAGTTACTCAGCTAGCTTATCCTTCTAAATGACAGAATTAAAGGCAAAATTGAGATTAAACAAGTTTTAACTAATGCTTAGAGCACTTGAATATCCAAGTTAACAAGTCTAAATTGAACAGGTAAATCACAAAAAGACAATGCAATAAGCAACTTGATTAAGCTAAATGAATGCTGAAAATAAAATCATGAATCTAAACCTTTGATGTGTAGTCTCTGAACTCTAGCCACTCTTGTTGAGTGAGTGGCTTTCAAATCAAAACCTATATGGCTACCTTAGCCTCTAAACCAATAAGCTATAAGCTCAATAAGCTGAAAGTAGCTTATCACTCCTCATTGCTTCAAAACTCAATCACATTGACCTCAAATGACCATAGTTGAACTTTAATAGACAAATTCAGTATTTTAAAAAGCTTCTAACACTATTTGAACAACTTGTGAACTAGAAAAAACAGAATAAGCTAAATGGAGCTTATTTCAAGCTTATTGGTTAAAATCAGCTTATTACATGAAAACTTAAACACAACATGACTCAATTAGTTTTATTGCTTTTGAAGGAAGTATACAAGTTACGAAACACAAAGTACAATTGATTTGAAAGATTTAAAAGCTTTAATTTCGAAGAATGAACAGTAAACGTAAATTGAAAGGAGAAAATTACAAAGAAAATTTAACTCACTAACTATCTAACACCCTAACTATCTATTACAAGCTTCTATTTATAGATGAGAGTGATGAGAGGATGAGAGCTTCCATCATTCCTAGCCCTTGATCACTTTAACTTGATTTTTAGCCGTTGGATGTCTTTGGTGATGTGTTCGAACCAATAGGAAGCTGCCACATGTGCAAAATGATGTGGAAGCTGGTAAATACGAGGTGGGGTGAGTGTAGGAAGAAACGGGAAAGAGTTTGGGACGATTGGGCTTGTTTCGGGTTTTGGCGGGAAAATTAGTTGCAAACGGTTAGGAGGAAAAGTATAACCCGCGTCTTGGTTTGAAACTTTGGGAATATTGCACAACTAGCCCCTCTGTTTCATTGTTCAAAGTATAGTATGAAATAAGTTTGAATATTGTCATTCCTGGCCCTTGTAATTTAGAAAACAGGAAATGGGCTTTTTGGTTTTGGGCTTTTATTGGGCTTTTGTGATCCAAATGATGTAGAAAGGCCCAAAGGGTAATTTAGTCTTTTCATCTTCCATTGTAAGGGTATAATGGTCTTTTTCCTTCAAACTTTTGTCCTTTTCTTTACTTTCTTGTCTTTTCTCGACCACGGTCTTGATCCGGCTTTTGAAATTGGCTTCAAATCTCTCTCTTGTACTTGTCTTTTCCGTTTCTTGTCGGTTTTTGCTCGTTTTTGCTCTTTTTGACTTTAATATCCTTTCCTGCACATTAAGACACAAAAGCACACATATTTCCATCTTTTGGCATATTTTTGGCTTTTATTGGCGAAATCCTGGGTATTTTATGTATACAATTTAACACTTATCAAAATTCCCCAAACTAAAGGATTGCCGTGTCCTCACGCAATTTTATTAAGTGTACACTTTGTAAACTAACAAGTTTCCAAAATGCCCTTGTTTTCACCTTTTATGAATCCCCTTTTTAAACATCTTAAGCTTTCTTCTCAACACATTTTTTTTATTGAAACACATTAATGGCAATCATTGCAATTTTTCAACTTTTAGGCTCATTGAAATAGGCTACTCCCGATTAATAGAGC
>BQNB010163736.1:0-14409 GCA_026074375.1 Tanacetum coccineum
GGAAGGTGGTGATGACAATGCAAGCAACTAACAATGTATGCTTATTAGTAAAGTGGTGATGATGATTATGCATGAATATGTAATGTAAAATATGAATCAAAGAATGATAAATGTGCGAATGAGCACAAATTAGCTTGATAAAGATATCGATCCTTATTGACCAACAAAATTCCAAATGGGTTAGTACAAGATAGAAGCAAGAACATCATTTCACAACATGATAGTTCAAAAATTTATACCAACAAGTACGAAAGGAAACTTGTTCAAGTATTATCACACGAATGACTTAACAAGTAGACACATAGATAGACATGTATATGAACAAAACATGTTTACAAATAGATACACAAATAAGGGGAGGACATATGATGTCACTAGCTTAAAGAGTTATAATACATGTTCGAAAAATATTGGATAATTCTATGAGTTTTAGATGGACTTAAGAGCTAGATAAGTCAAAGCCAACTATTGAGTGATCTTAATAAAAGTCTAAATGACCTAATTAAAGTGTTGGATTGAAAAGTTAACTACCCCAAACAGAAAAAATGCCTACTGTAGAACCGGCATGGACAGTTCCATCTGCACAATGGAACCGGCTTTGCTTCAAATGGAACCGGCCCTTGCAGATTCTGTTCCTCAAATCTTAAAAATCCTAGAAATGTTCGAAATAATTTCTAAACCTATTTTTCGCTTAAGATAGTGATTAAATAGAGTTTCCTGATAATGAAAAAGGCTCATGGAAAGATTTAACGCTTAGATCATATAATTTTCTATTATACCAAACGTTCCTAATTCTAGAGGGGAATGAAAGACAAGAAGCATGAATTGCATAAAAACCAACCAAAAGCATAAACAATTTAGATTACAAACGAGCATTCAAGAATTCAATCATAAATGATTTGAGAAATACGAACATTCATACAAGAACATGTTTCAAATAGTTCAACCAAACATAAGATTAGTGACGCGAAAGTTATGTGCCAAAGGAAAAAAATAGATATGAGATCTCTTATTGCATTTGAGTTTGTTTATTTCTGAAACACAAGTATCAATCTTGTTATATTGTTCATTCGCTTGTTTGTCAATTTTGGTTCTTAATTAAAATAATGTAGCTTCAAAAGGAAGATCCTAGACTTCTACAAATATACCAAAAATACTTTGACATAACATAAGAGCAAAAGAGCAAATAAATCATGTAGCAATGTAATATAAGGAACAAGTTGCAAAGATCATACAAACCATTTTAAGCATGTATAAATTAGACCATCATATGGATAGATTTAAGGAATGCCAACAAGGAACAAGAACTATTAATCAAAGACATATCAACATCCAAATCATCAAGTATCAAAAAGACAAACTATGAGATCATACAAGACATCATAAGATACAAAATTATGTTAGAATTATGAAAGACATGTTTAAACCTTAACATTTAGTATCACGAACACAAGCATGAAAGCAAAAAAATGAAACAAAATCTTTTCTAAAGATTACACATTTTTCAATTAATCAAATAATTATCAAACACCAAGATAACGACAAGAACAATAATCAAACAAGAACATATAATAAACACATGTATATGCAATGCAAGAAGTCATGTTTGACTAACGAAGGAAAAATCATATTCATAACTAGTATGGAAAATATAGTATTAGTGGTGTTTGGGAGATGGAGAACAAGTTGGTGAACTAGTGGTTATGGAGGATTGACAAGATGAAATGACAAAGTCACAATGTGTAGATAATTTTATCGAAGTATTTTTAATATGCCCCTTTTTTAGAGAACCAAAAATATTTAAAAATTTTAGCGGAAATGCCATGACTAAAAATCGACCATTTATTATTATTTTAGAAACCACAAATCAAAATTTAAGACTATCTAGACTCAATTGCCTTTAAAATGGCGGGTGGCACAAGTTCTAACTCTTTATGGTTGATTTTTCATGAAATTCCTAAAATGACCCATTTTCTACAAAACTTTTTGTCCTGATTTTATATATGGCTAAGATGATCGAAACTCGACTTCATAACATCAAAACTTCCAGAATTTGTTCATAAAATATATACTTCAATATCAAATGTACACTTGATCTAGATGAATCGCGAAACCGTTCTTTATAGGTTTTGCCAAACACTAGTTTTGACCCGTTTTAACTAAAACAATAATTTATCACTTTGACCCGCTTTGAAAAATACTTTTAAAGCTACAACAAGACATCATTACATTTCATCCTTACTTGAGTATTTTGGATGAAACATTCAAGTTTCCAATCCCACTTTAATGTGCATATGTCTTATACCAATATTCTACAAAACACTTAACTATCTTAGATCTTAATCTTTAAGAGTTGATATAGCATAAGCATGGAATGATAAATATGCCTACAGGAAGTACACACAACCTAGCATAAGATTTAGTATGCATATTTATGAAATCAAAAAACTAACACATAAGTAACATGTTATCCCAAACAATAATGATACATGAAAACAACAAACTCACATATGAGATGCAAATAGTATATAATATCAATTAAGGTGCAACAAGTAATCATATACCATATTACACATTTAAACATCATTTATACATATATGACTTACCTAAGCATTTACGGAAGAACATTTTCAACAAAACTAGAAGTTATCCCAAACACTCCTTTCGAAATCATATTGACATGTAAATTTCTTAAATCAATCAAAGAAACGAAGGAATGAAAAAATTGACACATATGATCCACAAATAAACAAGTTCAATTTCAATTTTAGATGAGCATACAATCAAAACAAATAAACAATGCAAATTAAGGCAACTAGTCATTTATCGTACGAAAAAAAATTCTTTTCGCTTTGCGTTGAATATAAAGATGTTTAACAAGCTTGATTAATGGCCAAACTATTTTATTTTAAGAAATGATGTATAAAAGTTCAAAGGATACCAACCAAAATTGCCCGACTAAAAATTTTTGAGTTTTCATGTTGATACGAAACTTGAAATATTGGACACTTTGTAGTATTTTGAAAATTAGATTTACTTAAACCTATAATCAGTACCTCTAACCCATTCTATTAGAAACTAGACTCAATTCTCTTCGAAACGATAGGTGGCACGACTCGTACGGACTTACGGTTAAAATTTTACAACCTTTTAAAGTTGATCAAATTTTTGCAAAACCTACTGTAGAACCAGGTCCGCCGGTTCCTTTGCCAAATGGAACCGGCTTTGTTAGCGAACAGAACCGCCGGTCTGATTGATTTTTCCAAAAACGTATATTTTGACCCGACAAAAAGGTTTAACACTTGGGAGGCTTTAAAGTAGACTTATATAGCAGATTTTAGTCATATTCAAGCTTGTATAATAAATATATTCAATAATCAAGACTTCTAAGAACGATATATTTTTCATATTAAGTCCCGTTTTTGGGATAATTTGATACATGGATCGTACTCGGTTTTGAAAACCATTGGTTTTGAAAACTAGAGCCACGTGGCTCTGATACCAATTGTTGAAAACGTAGGGGAGGTGAATACGTTTCCGATTAAAATCTTTAAACTTTTGCATCAAATACCCAAACAATCGTGACTTAATATGAAAGGTAACAAAAATAGTTTATGATTATATGAACCATGGAAACCATAGAATAAGTATGTAGTCACAACACAATCATAATCATCAAGCTATAACACAAACATAATTATAAAATAAAGAGATGACGATATGTAAAAAGGAAAGCAAACCGAGCATGATGATTTATAGTGGTTCGGTCACAGAGCTCTTCTCCGCCCTACTCCACTCCCCGAGTTCCCAACTCGAGAGTTACTTCACTAGATCAACAAGCTCCCTTCTCGGTGGAGAAAACCTTACACAACATCGCTTACAATTTATCCGGTACAAAACAAAATACCGAGTCCTAACACCAGTAGAACCAACCTATCGTCGCTTGTACTTTATCCGATACAAAGCTAAATACCAGGTTCTAAATCAAGGTAGAACCAACTAAACAACCCTTTCAACACAACAATGAATCCCATAATCTAACCCGCTAGAAATAGCCTATATAACCTTTACATATTACAAAGAGATTGATTGATGAATGTAATGAATGAATGATAATCTAAGTGAACTTCCATTGATGGGAAGCCTTTAAAAAGATAAAGATGATGATGAGATCTTTCAATCTTGTAGATCTAATCTTGTAGATATAGTCTTGTAGATCTACATCTCTATGTTCTTTATGTTGGATGAAAATGACAAGAACTCTTGCTTTGGTGGATGTAGATGGCAAGATCTTGATGCTTGATTTGGTGAATCATTTTGGGTATATGCTTACAACAAGAATGGGAGTTAGATGCATTATGATCATGGGGTTTTATGGATGCATTCTTACAGATCTAGATGTGTGAAAAATGGTGGAAAAATGTGTTAAAAGTGGTAAAAAACGGATTGAAAATGGTCCTTTATTTATAGGAAAAACTGAACAGAACCGGCGAAACTGTAGCAATGGAATCGACTTGTAAATCCAATGGAACCGGTGACGCTCCTATAGAACCGGCTACTGTTCATCCGAATCAAAAAAATCTTTTGTAATCTTTGAGAGATTTTGCAAGATATTGATGATGTAAGGCCTGATGTAAATTACTTTTTATTTAAAAGAAAATAAACTTTGTAAAGATAAAAGGTTTAGTTGAATGCTTGTCAAAATAAAGTTTACTTGTAAAATATATTTATGCGTAAACTTTAGTGTAAATATAAAAGTGACGCATTTGTATAAAATGCAAAATGTGAAATAAGGTTTTGATCATAATGCAATATAACAAACATGTATGAACCTGTGTTGTAACATACGAGGATACGAGACGTTGATAGATGTTGATGTATGTTGAGATGAAATATGATTACAAGTAACTTGTACATTTAACGATATGTATTACAAGTCACAATTTTGTCATTATCAAAACAAACGAGAATGTGTAGATTAAATACCGTAATATTTGCACTAACACAACGGCCCCTCAACTTTTTACTATTTATGACTTTTTCATATAATAAACTTTATTTATCAAATATATACCACATATCTACCGGCTAATTCAGATAAAAAAATACCCGCAAAAAGATCTTCGAATTGCGAACAAAACGAGCCCAATATTGTAATGTTTTTGATATGCGTACGATTTTATAAAAAAATGTTGAAGTTTAATATAATATAATTTTTTTTACAAAACGTACCCACAACTTTTAACTATTTACGACTTTTTTATATAATAAACTTTATTTATCAAATATATAACACATATCTCCCGATTCATTCAGTTAAAAAAATACCTGCGAAAAGGTCTTTAGATTACGAACAAAACGAGCCCAATATTGCAATTTTCTGACATACGCATGATTTTATAAAAAAATGTTCAAGTTTACTGTATATATATTTAAAAAATATATACTTTCAAAACACACCCTAAAATACCTAATAACTAAAAAATAAACGACAGGGGTCAGAAACGTACAATTCTATAAAAGTTTAAATTATATAAATAACCTATACTTTTTTGTAATGCTCAGTGAAATAAAATACATGCGCTGCTTACAGGTCAGCCCCGCCGCAACGCGCGTACAAATTCCCACTCAATATTCAATCGAAATCAAATCACAAAAAATTATGCCCCGTGGCAACGCGCAGGTGATGCGGTTGTCGTAAGACCTCACAAGAAGTTTTATAACTCCCTAGGCAGAGTACCTAACCATTGTAGTGTGGTATATAGGCAAGACTCGTAGGTTGTTATCGTTCGCTAGGGGAATATCATTGTGAAGGACGGATCGAATGTTCACTAAGGTCTTGGGGTTGAAGGAAGATTATTTATGCATTTTTATGTTTAAATGAAAGCAAGTAAATCTCGGGTTTGAAGGTTGGTTTGTTTTAAACTAATTAACTACTAATCATAATTCTAATAAACAATTATACAATAAAGCATATTTACCTAGGATGCACTACTTCTTGCTAGCTATCCAATTCTACCTATTGCTTTGTCACACTTGTGATGCGATGTGTAAGTATTTCCTAATTCATGAATGAATTTTACGAATCCGCCGTCTATGTAATATTCTGTTAAGGCAACGCACAAGTAAGGTAGTATGAAGACTATTACAAGGCCCCTAAGAGTATATTACATGCATTAAAACACTTAAGAGGGATCAACCATATTAGGGGTAAGGTAGTATGAAGACTGTTACCGATGGTATCCTTTCTACACACTCGTGTTTCCCTAGACGTCTATGCCAATGTAATATTTTATGGCTAGTTTTCTAGAGCCTAACGCGCACATCCACCAACAAGAAGCAATAGGAAAAAAGAATTATAAACTATAATCAATTATACTCATTGAATCTGTCACAAACAACAAGATCTAATCAACTTGTGACAAGTTTCATACATTTCTAAATAAATACTAGATGAATTAGCCAAGCATACTCAAACAAGAGAAATTACAATCAACAAAAGGAATTGAAGACATGAATTAAGATATAAGTGATAATCAAACCATTATAAGATGTTCATGGATTGAATTAGATCTTCTAAGTTGCTGAAAAAACACTTACCCAAACCCTAGAATCGGACTTACGACTAGGGGCTTTAAAAATGAGTTTATGGGGCTATATTTATAGGAAAACCCTAGGTCGGTTCGTCCTGACGGTGTAGCGAAAAATCCTGACACCGTCGCGAACATCTTGAGCCCTTCGCGAGAAATCCTGACACCGTTGTGAACATCCTGACCCCATTCCCAGCTGTTGTATGGCTATTTTCTTCATCAGATTTGGTGTAGAGTTGTAATCTTGTCCGTTTCTTCTCCAAATGAGCCCAAGTTACGTGTATTTCCTCTAAAAGCTATCCAAATGCTAAAAATACAAAAACAAACGATTAAGCACATAATCTGGGTATATTTTCATGATTTAGGGGGTTAAATGACCCTGAAAAAGTGTATAAAATGACACCTCATCAAATACCCATACACTTGGGATTTTCTTATCCTCAAGCAAATAGGCTTTTCTACCTAGACAATAGCAATATCGAGGGCATTTAACCTACTCTTTAAAATTAGTTTACGACACACCCTTCTAGACCTCATAATTAAAAGAACGGAAAACATATACTAGCACCTCACATAAGTGTTTGGATTCTCTCTTTCTCTCAGGTGTATAATGAATTATAACAATTATGGGAAACGGAAAATTAACACTTATTACCTGTCATAGCATATAAATTATCATAGGCTTGGTAAATGATCAAACCTCTACCGCTCGGCATAAGTATTAGTCATTGCTATCAAAGAGGTGTTTTAAAGGGTTGTGATGTATAGGTGTAAGATAACATTAATGGAAACGGAAATGGATGGGATACATTTGGGGAGTGACTTTTTGGGTGAGTTTAGGGTGAAAGGGTTAGCAAATTATTTATATGAATACATACGGATTGGGTTGCTAAGATAAAGACTAGAACAAAGATATACAAACTCTACAGAACTCTACATCAATCTCTTTTCTTTTTCTTTTCAATTTTTCTCTTTTTTTGAACATAATACATCACTTGGGGCTTATAAATGCACCACTACACTTGAGTTTTAGAACTCAGAATTACAATTTAACTAATGACCCGCATTGAGGTGGATTAACATATCATGGAGATCATTTGACAAACATATAGGGGTATTGACTTAAATTTTCTTCCCCATTCTTCCGTGAAATAAATACTACCATGAATCCCAATCCTCCCAAGACTGTAATTACAAGGATAAGGACTTAGCAACCGTGTACTCAAATAATTAACTTGGGTTAAAAAAATAATGTACTAAAAGCGAGTACATACAAGGTAGGCTTAGGCGATTTGGGTGTAACAATTGGTTCTAGGGTTAACAATGATCTTCATTAATAGTCCGGCTTAACCAAAACATTACGAGAACTATGAAAAGAATTGACTCGAAGGGGTGTACTAGGAGAGTCTTGCACTAAAAATGAGTGCGAAGCACGGGTGTGGGATAGCTATATGATTGATCTGACCATCATAACAAATACATGATTAAAACATAGGTTAATCCTAGTGCCTCTTATCTAGCAGATGCTAATACTCACTATGCGGTCTCGAGATGCATCACAAAAATAAGTTTTAGAATTTAATACACTACCGGTATACTCATATAATTTAATACTGATACCAATGTTCCAGAAAAGGCGACAAAGACCATACATACACATCCATAATGACGGAATAGACACATATGACTGCATTCGAACCTTAACTCAAACAAGCTAAAGGCATAAACTATCTCGGGTATCAAAAATGGATACCCGAATTCCAATAGATCTAAAGGCGAACCTCATAATTTTTGGGTGGAATTCTGAGGGTTTTTATGCTAGTCATATAAATTGCTATCCATGAGACACTATTAATATTCAGTTTTCGTTGGTATGTGTCATAAAAAAAATTAAATTTTGGTTAAAATTACCTTTTATGCTATGTTTCGATATATTACCCATCATTTTATGGACAAAGCAGATGGAAATTGAAGGAATAGTTTCTAAGGCTTATTTACCCCTACACTTAATTTGAACATTATCCCTAATGTTCTTTAGAAGTATCTGTATAAACGAATAAAGGTAAAAGAAACTAGTACTCCCCTGGTTTGCTCAATAATGGAGAAGAAACATGCAATAACTTGTTAAATCGTCCTCTAAGAATCTTCATATGAAACTTCCTAAGAACTTCTAAGCTTATTCTCCTCAAATATAATGTTGGGAATAAATCTTCATATGACTTAATACTGCCAACAGTACTAAAGGAGTTAGTACTGCCAGCACAAAGTTAGTACTGCCAAGAAAACTTAATACTGCTAGTTGAAGAAGTTTGTACTGCTAAATGGTCAAAGCTGATGATATGAAGATAAGAAGGTATGGAGAGCATTTCAGAATATTTAGGAAAAATACTTTTAAAGCTACAACAAGACATTATTACATTTCATCCTTACTTGAGTATTTCGGATGAAACATTCAGTTCCAATCCCACTTTAATGTGCATATGTTTTTGATAATATTCTACAAAACACTTAACTATCTTACTTAGATTTTAATCTTTTTAAGAAGTTGATTCTTAATAGCAATAAGACTGGAATGATAAATATGCCTACATGAAGTACACGCAACCTAGCATAAGATTTAGTATGCATCGTTCATGGAAATCGGGAAAGCTAACACATAAGTAACATGTTATCCTAAACACTAATGATACATGAAAACAACAAGCTCACATATGAGATGCAAAGAGTATATAATATCAATTAAGGTGCAACAAGTAATCATATACCATATTACAAATTTGAACATCATTTATAACATATATGACCTTACTTTACGCATTTACGGAAGAACTTTTCCAACAAAACTAGAAGTTATCCCAAAAATCACTCCTTTCGAAACCATATTGACATGTAAATTTCTTAAATCAATCAAACAAGCGAAAGAATGACAAGATTGACACATATGATCCATAAATAAACAAGTTCAATTTCAATTTGAGATGAGCATACAATCAAAACAAATAAACAATGCAAATTAAGGCAACTAGTCATTTTATGGTAAAAAAAAAAAGGGGAGGGAGAAAAAAAATCTTTTCGCCTTACGTTGAATATAAAGATGTAAAAAAAGCTTGATTAATGGCCAAACTATTTTTATTTCAAGAAATGATGCATAAAAGTTTAAAGGATACCAACCAAAATTTTCCAACTAAAAAATTTGAGTTTCATGTTGATACGAAACTTGAAATATTGGACACTTTGTAGTATTTTAAAAATTCGTTTTACTTAAACTTATAATCAGTACCTATAACCCATTCTATTAGAAACTAGACTCATTTCTCTTCGAAACGATAGGTGGCACGACTCGTACGGTCTTACGGTTAAGATTTTACGACCTTTTGAAGTTGATCAAATTATTGCAAAACCTACTGTAGAACCGGGTCCGCCGGTTCCTTTGCCAAATAGAACCGGCTTTGTTAGTGAACAGAACCGCCGGTCTGATTGATTTTTCCAAAAATGCATATTTTGACCTGACAAAAAGGTTTAACACTTGGGAGGCTTTAAGGTAGACTTATATAGCAAATTTTAGTATTATTTTCAAAAAAGCTTGTTAAACAAATATATTTAGAACAATTCCAAGACTTCTTAAGGAATGACATACTTTTTCATATTAAGTCCCCGCTTTTTTGAAAAATTTCTGATTTTTTACAAATACATGGCCGTATCGATTTTGAAAACTATTTGTTTTGAAAATTAGAGCCACGTGGATCTGATACCAATTATGGAAAACAAAGCAGTGGTGATCCTGTTAAAACCCTAGCCCAACGGGACTTTACCCACTTATTGTTTGACGGTGTTTTATATACTGGTAGTCCACTATTCAAATCTTTATCAGTTAATTAAGAGCATGATTGCTAAAACATAAACGGGTCACCTACCGGTCTAACTAAGCTCATAATTTAAAGATAAAGACATAACATTATTTATGATCATATTGGTCCAGTAATATGAAACACGATATGGAGAGCTATCTCGGTATCTAGATTATTTGGTCCGTATCACTAGATCCAATTGAATGATATGTTGCATATTCAAACACATAAACAAGTATGAGGTGATAAACATAACTAAATAATCAACGATAAATTAAGAAATCGATTTAAAAACAAACCAAACATTGAACTTTCATTAAGATGGCTAATACTTGAGGGTATTAGCCCACAACCATTGTAATTATACAAGCGTAATCAAACAATTAAAATCAAACGATTAAGAGAATAAAAATTACACGATGTCTTCTATGGATTCGTGATTAATGCTTGACCTTGGTGGCTAATCTTATCTTCTAAAATTCATCTTTTAATGAGTATGGTATAAGGAATATGATATTGCACACTAAAAACTCATTTTTGAGTCTTCTATTTATAGTGTCTGAAAAAGACTTGATATGCCGTATCTAGAAAGGTTGATACGGCGTATTGGGCTGGATTCCTTGGAGTGCACGCTACGTTCATAATAAATCTTTGATATCATTCCCAATTTACTTGATTTACTATATCTTCGAATAGTTATCTTCATGGATACGGCGTATGTAGACAGCATGGATACGCCGTATTGGGAATTGGTCAAACACGTTTTCTTGTGAAGTCTTGGCACTGATACGCCGTATCTCTTTAGTTGGATACGGGGTATTGGTGAAATTTCAGCAATATTCAAATATCATCGTTTTAGCTCCAAATTACGCGCCTTTTAGCTTGTCTTCATAAAACACTCCTGAATTACTGCATTTATCAACCTTAAAGAAATTAAGTACCAAATAATGCAATAATTATATAAAAGTAAGAAAAATAGATGGGATAAATGATATAATAAAGTGACGTTATTTGATGTCATCACGTCTCCACGTTCTGTGAAAACGAAATTTTTATTTTTGATAAAAAATTTACTGCACTTGATTCCATATGTTAATTCATGTACAAATGGGTGCATAAAACCTGAGATTTAACAATTTACTCATATGACTTGACACTGACGCGAATTAATCTAAACAAATTATTTAACATGCTTGAACCTGGTTCTAAAAACTGGATAAATCCCCCTACACTTATTATTTACAAAATACCTTTGATTGAAATTAAGACGAGGTTAAAAACAAAACAAAGCATGATTACAAGATAGAGTTCGAACATGATAGAATAAAAGGAAAAGAATAATACACATGACACTCCTAATGTGAGGGAAAAATAAATATTGAGTTGCCTCCGAAAAAGCGCTTTTCTTTATTTTACAAGTCTTGTAGCTAGAGTCGAAGTCATACGTTCTTACGTGACTTCTCCTTGATCATCCATTCCAGTTAGGTATTCAGGTCCAAGTTCTAGGCATTCTTTATAAAATCCTAATATTTTGCTCATTACATACTCCACTCCTCTTCTCTTGTCTTCTTCGTTCCTAAGGTAGACTAATTTTGTGTGCTCTTTTTCTAGGTTCGATAATGAGTCGTATTGTTCTATCTTATTGGGCATCTTATAGATAACCTCATTGTTTCTGTTGGTGAACCTGAGTACTCCTTCGGGTGGGTCATGAGTCATGTTGGATATTTCCACAAAAGGTTTCCCTAGCACTACTTGTGACAGCCTACGGTCTATGATTGAGCTAATGTCCTCAATAATCATAAAGTCCACGATATAGGTGAAGTTTCCTATGAAATTGCTAACTCCTCCATTTGCATTTTCCTAGGATCGAGTTTTCTCCTCATGATCTAATTATACAGCATTAGGGTCATGATATTTAGAGGGGAGTTAAGGTCAATGTAGGCTTTTTCTACATGCACATGCCTAATTTTGCATGGTATCTTGAGGTTCGAAGGGCATCCTTCTATAATGGTAGGGTTTCATAGGAATATTGAAGGGATTGGGCCACACATGAGGTACTTGTGATATGCGAGCTCACTCCTAGTCAGAAATATGTCAAAATACTCCACTTCTTGCTCTCCTGCTTCGGGTTCCTCCTTGCGAGAATTGTCATCCTTTGGGACAATCTCATAAACATCACGTCGTCATATTCCTCTTTGGTGCAAACGAGTTCAGTGTTGGATAATGAGGGAACCAATCCGAGTGATTCAAAGAATGAATTAAATTTGAGGACTTTTTCGGTAATGAATGTAACGGATGGATTGGGTGGTGTAGGAGGGTTGACGTGGATATTTTTTGGGTCGCCCTCTTCTTCCTTACTCTTTTTCTCTCTGTCATCATAACAGGCGCTTTGTTGCTCGGTATGGATTGTGATGGCGTTGATCGAACCATGGGTTTGAGTTGAGAATTGTGGGCCTTTAGTTGGGTAAGAACGAGCAGATAAAAATGGATAAGTACTCAGTTTCAGGTTCTTAATCGTATCGCTACGTAGTGTGCCCACTATTTGATCGGTGATGGCCTTCAGCACAGTGTCAATTTTGTTGGTCATCTCACTTTGTTGTTGTTTGAAATCGGCTTCAAACTTGGACAATCTAACATCTTGAGATGCCATGAAGTTGGATACCAATCCTTCTAGATTTGATTGATTGTTAAAGCTTCGAGGATTGTTGTTGAAAGAACGGTTTGGGATTATTTTGGGGTTGTCTCCACCTAAGGTTTGGATGACTTCTCCATGATGGATTGTAGGTGTCACCAAGATTGTTTTGCTCGGGCTTGAAAGTATACCACTTACCTCCCACTTCATCGATACGCGAGGATGCGTATTCAACAAAGGCTTGTTTGGGATTTTCCATGCAATACTAAGTGTCGTAGGGACCACTGCAGATATCACATGAGGTAGTGATTTTGTTCACTTAAGTAGACTTAATTTTCGAGCTCGATTAGACGGCGGTCAGATGTACTCGGGACATCTTAAGGCAAAGTGATTGCCTTGACCGGCTTAGCGAAATCCCTTGGATCATTCCAATTTCATTATCATAGAGGGCGAGGTCCTCTAACAATGCCCAGGATTCTTTGGTGTTTCGGTCACAAAGCTTACTACTGGCCGATTGGTCAATGGTTCGTCTTGTGACGGGATTGACATTGTCATAAAAAATTTGGATCTGAAGCCAACGATTGATGCCATGATGAGG
This sequence comes from Tanacetum coccineum, assembly GCA_026074375.1. Lineage (NCBI taxonomy): Eukaryota > Viridiplantae > Streptophyta > Magnoliopsida > Asterales > Asteraceae > Tanacetum > Tanacetum coccineum. Next base: position 13,669 of record BQNB010163736.1, read on the forward strand.
GACTTTTTATAGTAAGTCCTTGAAACAAGTCCATGCTTCGGATAAACATTCTCCCTGATGTTGTTAGAACATCAAGATATCATTGCAGAGTTTTACGGTCCTTCTCGGTGGAAAGAATTGAGCAAGGAATCGGGTAGTAAGATCCTCCCATCTGGTGATAGATCCTGCTGGAAGACGTTCAAGCCAATCGCTAGCATGATCGTGAAGGGAAAATTAAACTAAACACATGCGCGTTCTTTCCCTGTTTTCACCGTCAAGGTCAAGTGAGTCCACTAGTTTAAGGAAACCCTTGAGGTGTTGGTTTGGATCCTCAGACCAAAGTCCATGGAATGAGCATCCGTTTTGCACCAACCGAATGGTGTCGGATCAAAGAGGTGCCACATTGTTCCCTACGGGGAGCTCAATGGTATTCCTGTAGCCCTCGTGGCTAGTTTTGGAGTAGTCTTCAAGAGTACGGATAGGATTTTCGTCTCCCATGGTGGTTGACGAGAATGGTTTACGAAACAATTAACACAAAGAAAAGATAGATTACGAGAAAGCTAATGTGCAAAAATTAAATCTTACTTGAAAGGATTCAAGCAAGTAGAACTAAGCTAAACTGTGATCAATACCTAACTATTCCCTGGTAGCGGCGCCAAAAAATTGATTGCAGTTGTCGTAAGGACTTCTATAAGAAGTTCTACAACTCCCTAGGCAATGTACCTAATCGTTGTAGTGTAGTATAGGCAAGACTCGAGGGTT
>BQNB010163737.1:0-14409 GCA_026074375.1 Tanacetum coccineum
TCACATAGTTGATTTGGATTTATTCAAGTTAGCTATCGTCTTACAAAAGGCTAATCAGATCCTATACCAAGGACCTACACAAGCAGTGTTAACTACTTCAGCCCAAAAGGTAACAAGAAGTTTAGCATCAGCCAACATGGTCCTTGCAGCTTCTATGAGAGTTCTATTTCTTCTTTCAGCAAGCCCATTCTGCTGAGGTGTTCTTACATTACTAAACTCTCTCTTAATACCTTTCCTAGAATAGAAATCATCCATTTCTTTGTTCCTAAACTCACCTCCATTATCACATCTAATAATTTTAACCTTAAGGTCTTTTAGATTTTCTATTTCTGTTATGAAGTTTCTAAGGATCCTATATGTTTCATCCTTAGTTTTTAAAAAGAAAGTCTAAGAAAACCTAGAAAAATCACCAGTGACAACTAAGCAATACCATTTATGATTCAGACTACAAATAGAGGTAGGTCCAAACAAATCCATATGCAAGGTGTGAAGGGGCTTAGAAGTTGAATTTGCTAACTTGGACCTACATGAAGCCTTATGCTGTTTTCCTTTTAAGCAATCAACACATGAATGGTCATTTTCAAATATTTTGGAGGGCAAACATATAACTAGATTATGCCTAACTAATTTATTCATTGTTTTAAAGTTCAAATGACCTAATCTTCTATGCCATAACATGCTTTCATTTACAAAGGCCTTAGCAATCAAGCAAGTTAGATTTTTATGAGGGATAATGTCTTTTAAGTCAACAACATACATATTCTGCTGTCTAGGTGTTCTAAGTAACACATGCCTATCATCCTTAGGCTTAAAATCTACCTAATACAATGCACTCAGAATCAGTGAATAGGACACAATTTTTGTTATCACAGATTTGAGATACACTAAACAGGTTGTATTTAAGCTCTTTCACAAAATGCACATTTTCAAATTCAAGTTTACCAGTCTTTATTGTGCCTTTGCCAGTAATCTTTCCACCTCCATATCCAAATGACACATATCCTCCATCATAAGGCTCATAATCTGATAGATAGGATATGTTGCCAGTCATGTGCCTTGAGCAACCACTATCCCAAAATCCTTTATCATCAATATTATCCAATGGTTTGCCCTGCACAAATAAAGAGAGAATTAGTTCTCTTTGGGGACCCAAGCCATTACTGACTTGAGTCTGCCTTGTGTATCAATGTATTGATATTTCTTGAATGTCACTGATACACCATTGACATTTGAACCTTCACCAGAGATTTGCTTAGGTTTCCAAATCCAACGAGCTGAGGCCTTAACAGCTTTTCCCTTGTTTCCCTTAGCAGCAGCAACTGTTGGCTTAGCAGTGGGAACTTTTAAGCCAACAGTGGGATTTTTTGTTCTAACAGTTGGAACCCAAATTTTATTTTTAGCTACTGCTTTTCTTTCAAAGGGCCTTTTTACATTTGAATGTGCTGATTTAACAAAAGATTTCATTTTTGGTTGAGCAACATTCAAAGATGTTCTGGCAGTGGAAAAAGATCTGTTAGGAGCAATGGTTTTTGTGCCAGATTTGAGCAAAATAGCTTTGGGTGTCAAGTTTCCTTGGGTATAATTAACCCTTGACCAGTTTTTCCCTTTATTTACCCACTTATTTTTATTACAGTTAACCTTCAAATGCTCAAAGCTACCACATTTATAACATGCTTTATTTTGCATCACAAAGTCTTTTCCTAGCTGTTGGGATTTTAGATTGTTCCAATTCCTCTGGTTCCCTCTAGGTTGATCTCTATTCTGATTAATGGTAGACCTGATAGACTCAATAGGTGTGGATTCAGTATCACTTTCATCCTCAGAATCCCAGTCCTCAATTATTGGAGGACCAAAATTGTTAGACCTAACATTAGAGCTTTGTGTGATGTTCCTATATAACTCAGCATATTTAGCAGTTGGTTTCCTAGCATTTTCAATATTATTGATTTTAATGACATTAGGACAACCAGACTCTTTCACAAAGTTAATTATGGGCTTTGACACAGCATTACTAGATGTTCCTCCATGTTCACAAACAGTCAAGTTATTTCCATCTAGTTCACTTCTTACATCATTTGTTACATCTACACTAGGTGTGGGCCTAGTATAGTCAGTGACAGTGTTATCAGCAAATTCAGGTAAACCTGTCCAAGACAAATCTGGCATGGGAGATGAATAGACTTGTGCAGGAGGGGGTGGGACAGCTCTATATTCATCAAATCCCACACCCTTCTTGTCCTTACCTGATTTTTGACTTTCTAACATTTGATCTAAGTCTTTAGATGAGTTTACAAACTTTTCTAACTTAGAATCAATGCCATCTCTCTCTTTCTTGACTTTTTCAAGCTCATTTGTAAGATCCTCAATTTTATAATCCTTAAGTTCTAAATCTCCTTTCTAAGGACTCTTATCTTTTCATTAGAATTAGATTATTTATTTAAAACTCAACCGCAAACTCTAGCTTCAACCTGTGATATGCCTCTTTATAATTACAGAAATCTGATTCACTATTCAAAAGTTCTTCTCTAGCTTACTAATTTTAGTAGTGAGGTTTTTTGTGTTCTCTCTATATGATTTAGAATACATTTGATATCATCATATTCCTCATTGTCTGGAGCTTGAACTAGACATTTGCATCAAAGCAATTCTGTTAGGTACAATCCTATTTCTTCTACAAGTGTTTGATCTCCTGAAGCTCATTTTCTTCAGCCATAAAGCTCCAGTCCCTTCCAATACCTTCAATGGCCAGTCATTGCCTTGGGCTAGCTCCTTCAACCATTGCTCACTTCTTCGTAGCCATTCTCTTCTACTTTGTCCTGATTCCTTGGTGCTCTACAGTCTCTAGCAAATATGCCCTAATTTGTGGTAATTGTAAGCATTCCACTTTAGATTTTATCAAACCCAGCTACATCAGACCGTGGAATGGTAATCTTCTTACAGTCTTCTTCCAGAACTATCAGCCCTCATACTTAGCAAAAGCATATTTCCACTTTGATCGTGCCATCTCTTCTAATGTTATCATCATCCGATCTGGTAATGTCCTCATATTTAATTCGAGAACCACTTTGCTGAGTAGCTATGTATGCACAGATAGTATCATGGCTAAAGGTAGCAATGGCAACTTCAGTGCTAACAGTGGTAACTTGACCACTAGCAGTGGAAAAAATTTGAGCAGTGGGAACTTCACGTGTTTCCACTGTTGGTATTTTGAAGAAGAAATAAAGGCCATATTTTGAGAAACTTGATCTCCCTCTCTTCTGGACTTGGATTCATAGAACCTTGTGATGATTATACAAAATCATCCAGAGCTCATTTTGTCTAGGTCATTCTGTTTCTCCAAACATGAGTATGCATAAGCCATTTAGTGAAAGGCTTGTCAAAATCTTCTGGTTCAAAGTCTTCTTGTTAAACTGGAACATCTAAGAAACTCTCATGTGACTCACAATAGCCTGTAATCTATTTAAAGTTTGCTCTAGGAGTCTCTGTTCTTTAGATCGTTTTGGATAGTTTCCATATTGTTAGCTTTAACAGATTCTTATTTGTCTTTTTTGAGTGGCTTCATTTCACCAAGGTCCTTTAGTATTGCTTCCCATTAATCCTTGGTTGTTTATACTTGTTGCAAATCTCAACTCCGATGTTATCAGGGAGAGCCCAGCGCAAAGTAGTCTTGCCTTGACATCATTTCTTCTCTTTTGCATGTCTTTAGTTGATACAGGCTCAGTCCTTCCCTTTCTCCTTGATGTGGAGTAGTCTTCACAGATACACTTTTATCTTGGGCAGGAGATTATATGAGTCACCTAACTTTATTGAATTACCATTAGAGGCATAGTGTTCCATGCTGTAGGTAACTGTTGTATTCTAAACTTCTGATCTGTTCAAATTTACTAGTGTTCCAAGGTTTGGAAGTTTTGTGGAATAGGATGTGGATGTAACAATAGGGATCATTTACTGTTTGTGATTCAAGAAGTTTGAATGTTATGCTTCTTAAATCAAGTCTCTCAAAAGGCTCTGTTCCACTTGTTGAGTCCCAAAACTCTAGATCTTACTACCTTGGATAGTACTATTAAGGTTATTATTACTCTTTGGTTATCCCGAGTTAATAATGTGAGAAAACTTTGTTGAAGTGCTCTTCACCAAAGGTTATGCGGAAATCTAACCTGTTATGTTTGTCTTTTTATCAGTAGAATAAACAATGGCTTTCAATGGAATGGAACAGTGAATAACCAATAAGCTTACTCGCTCTTATTGGATTTGAATTTTCAACGAGTTACTCAATCTAAGTTCACTAAGGGTTTACAAATCCTTTAAAGCTTCCACCATGAGAAGTTATGGAGGATCTATGTAAGTGATGTGTAGAATGTATATAATCTGTATATCTCTCTACTCTAACCTAAGGACTCCTTTTATAGCACAAGGAGCCCTGTGTACTAAGATAAGACTGTAATAGATCTCCTAAATCACAAGATTGTCAGTGTACATTTATATATATACAATAACACCGTATTTGGACTATGTTGTAGATCTTATCTTCATGCTGTTGCTAGTGAGTGGAAAGTTCTTCAATACCAGTGGAAACCTGCTGGGGGAAAATATACTTACGTGGGAAGATTATATCTAACATGTGGGAACCATTCAACTAAACAGGTGGGAATCCCTTATAGCAATTTATTCCCAACATAAGGAACAAGGGTTAAGTTTTGATAGAAGGAGAAAATGGTGACCTTAAGGAATAAGGATTAACAGTTTCAGACAAAATGTGCACAATCTGTTGAGATTTGATTTTCTTTAAACAAACTGCTTTCAGAACATTTAAAAGAATAGGAATCTTTATTACAAACGGTAACTCTTTCTAAAAATAATTTTTAAGAAATGAAGTGTCTCAGCGAACATTGATAGAGAAATAGCTCTTGAAAAGCAGATCAAGGACTAGATAATATGGTTTTTAAAAGAGAGCAATCTGCACATAGTGTTCACATGTTGACGAAACCTCAGGTTTTCTATGATAGGTACCACTAAACAAGCATTAGTATTCACAAAATCCTTCTATCTGAAGAATGCTCAGTCAAGTCGAACTAAGATATATGTGGTGATTTATTGTTCAACTAATCCTATTAAGATTCCTGATTAGAAAGAAACCTTAGCACTTGCTGAAGTTGAGTCATTCCAAAATGCTTTTCAAAAATAAGGTATATGATGTTAGAAGAAAAGCATGTGATTACCACACCAATAGAGTATGTTGCTCTTAACAAAGGATTTTTCGACACGATTTGTTCCACAATCTGAATTTTATTCTATTGAACAAAGCCTTGTTGTCTAAAGAAGTATGTGAATTCTTTCAGAAACCACACGTTTTATTAGACCACCAATGTTATGAGGTCCAAAAGAACTTCCTAAAGTCAGCCTGGTTAACACAAGTTTGAAAAAACTTTAAATACAATCTTTGCTAAACTTTGACGTGGTGTCCAATGAAAGGTCTCCATTACCCACAAGCTATCACTGAGGGTTCGTGGTGTTTCAAAATATAAATGCTTGTTTTAGGTGATGAAATAATTCCATTTGTAAAAGCTCTGAAGGACTTATTTAGTACATTTCAACCAAACATTTGGTTGATGAACTTTCTGAAGTCCAAATGTATGCTATTCAAATGAAAAGGTGTAGAACAACATCGTTTATTGAGTCAAAACATTTGAAGTTAAGATGAATGAAGTTTTGAACGGAAAATGAAAGACTTTGGAATATGTGATGAGCAAAAGAATATTGTGAACTTATTGTTAATCCCTTCAGTGGAGAATGATTATAGTGATGTGTGCATAAATGTCAAAAGTGTCTCAAACTTAAGACTGAGCTTCAAACGGATTTTGTTAAAAGGGAAACTTACGATAAACTGTTCAAAAGTTTTACCATTCTTGAAAAACATTGCATCTCTTTAGAAGTTGACACTCAACTTAAACAGGAAATTTTTCAAAGGGAAAATTCTGTTTCAAATCAAAGTGTTCCAAGTTTTGATCAATTGTTTGAATTAAATGATTGAAAAGGCCCCTTCAGTTCTAAAAGAAAGACATCGGTAAATTAAGAAGTTGAAAGAGAGAATTAAATCTCTAAGTGGAAAAATAGATAAGGATAAGATCAAACAGGACTTCGAAGAGATTGAAACCATTAATATTGAATTGGATCATAGGGTGACAAAGCTTATTGCTGAGAACGAGCATTTGAAACAGACCTATAAGCAACTTTATGACTCGATTAAACCAGCACGTATTCGATCAAAAGAACAATGTGATGATTTAATTAATCAAGTCAATATAAAGTCTAGGGAAATTTCTAATTTAAATGCTAGTCTTCTGGAAAAGGCTTTGGCAATAACAATACTTAAGGATGAATTAAGGAAACTTAAAGGAAAAGCCCTAGTTGACAATAATGTTTTAAACCACCCTAGTGATCCAGAGTTGCATAAAGTTATGTGGAACCATAACCCCCAAATTGTTTGAATAATGGACAGCTCACTCTGCCTATATTAGTATTCTCAGGAAGAAGACGCAGTTCTTAGGGTTCTAGTCGTTTCATATTTAAAGCTAATTATCCATTAGATCCACTATTAGAAATCTGCTTGTAAGTATACTAAATAATTCAGGGAGATGGCTTATAAAATCAGTATAAACCTTGTCTTGTCCTAGTATCAACAATTTTGGAGAAATAAATTGTGGGCTTGTGACCCGTGAACAAGTCAAAAGCGTTTAGATTTACTAAGCCCGTTCGCCATCCTCAAGATAACACAAATAACATCCCATACCTCAAACCTAGTTTTTCTACAAAACATTTGTTGTCTTCTACAAGAGTATAACAGTTCTACTAGTGCTAGCGTCACAAAAAAAAAAAAAAAAAAAAAAAAGCCTTAAGGCCTAATACAAAGAAAGATAAGATTCAGCAAACACAAAGTAGAATTCTGAAGAATAAAGTAGAAGCACACCTAGGAAAGTTAAATCTAGTTTGAAAAATAAAGATCATGTTGTTGAACCAAAAGGAACTGCTCATGTGCAGCATTCCAAGCTTAATGCGAATTCTAGCCTTAAATGTGTTAAGTGTAATGGTTGCATGCTTTCTGATAATCATAATTTGTGTGTTCTTGATTTTATCAATAATGTGAATGCTCGTGCTAAATCTAGACCTGTTAAGAAAAATTCAAAGAGAAAAGTTTGGAAACCAACAGGAAAGGTGTTTACCAATATTGGATATATCTGGAGACCTACTAGTCGGACCTTCACTATAGTAGGAAATGCGTTCCCTTTAACTAGGATTACCATAACTACTGAAGTGCCCCTTAGGAAATCATCTGCTCTAGATAATAAAACACCTAAACCTGTCATCACATTGGTTTACTCAAGGAAACCTAGGAAGTCTAAAACTAGTGTTCCTGTTAATAATTATAAGGTTATTAAATTTGTAACTGCTAACAATTTGGAATCCAGTCAATCTCGGGGATCCATAGTTTCCAATGTTCCATCTTCCTCTCTTGATGAATGCAGGTCGTCCAAATTATCCTCTGGTATTTGAACTTGGCTGGTCCAAGCATATGAAAACCATTCAACATTGACTTTGATGAGCTAACCCCGATGGCTTCTTAACACAGCAGTTCAGGACCCGCACTTCATGAAATGACTCCTGCAACAATCAGTTCAGGACTCGTGCCAAACCCTCATCCTTCAACACCGTTTATACCACCTTCGCGAACTGACTGGGATATGCTGTTTCAACCGTTGTTCGATGAATTTCTCAATCCTTCACCTAGTGTTGATCATCCAGCTAACAAAGATGCACCATCTCTAAGTAATTTTCAAACAGCACCCGAAACCGAACCTCCCGTCATTCTGAACGACGTTGAAGAATATAATCATGATATTGAAGTTGCACATATGGGTAATGATCCGTACTTGGTGTTCCAATTCCAAAAATCCCCTCTGATCAATCTTCATCATCGCATTCTATTCATACAATTGTGTACCCTGATCACCAAATTTCTGAACACAATAGCAAATAGACTAAGGATCATCCATTGAAACTTAATCGGTGAAACTCGTCAGACAGTTTCCATCTCGGCTGCATATTACATGAGCATAGCTCTTTTCTGTTTAATACGATGCTTTCCTCATACTGTTGAACCCAAGACGTATAAAGTTGCTTTGTACTCAAGACTCGTTGGATTTGAAGCAATGCAAGAAGAACTTAATGAGTTTGAACGACTTGAAGTATGGGAGCTCATACCCCGACCAGACAAAGTTATGATGATTACTTTGAAGTGGATCTACAAAGTGAAACTAGACGAACTGGGGGGAATTTTAAAGAACAAAGCTCGATTAGTATCCCGTGGTTACCGTCAACGAAGAGGGAATCGATTTTGAGAGTCTTTCTGTCCCCAGTTGCAAGAATTAGAGGCTATAAGGATTTTTCGCGTTTTATGCTCTTATAAACATGGTGTTATACCAACATGGAATGTGATGACTGCGGTTTCTGAATGGTAATCCGCGGGAAGAGTTTATGTTAGCCATCCGGATGGGTTCGTGGATAAAGATAACCCCAATCACGTGTATAAGCTAAAGAAAGCTCTTTATGGGTTGAAACAAGCTCACGCGCCGTGGTATGATATGTGTCTTCATTCTTGATATCCAAGTAAGACTTCTCCAAAGGCTCAGGTGGATCCTTACATTGTTCATCCGCAGAGACGGCAAAGATAAGAATTACTTCTTTAGTCAAATTTATGTCGATGATATTATCTTTGTTGCATCTACACCTAAACTTTGTGATCTTTTTCAAAATCATGTGCTCAAAATTTAAGATGTCAATGATGGGCAAAATATCATTTTTCTTAGGATTACAGATTTCTCAAAATCCCAGAGGCATCTTTATTAACCAGTCAAAATATGCCCTTGAATCTTTAAAGAAATACGGTTTTGATTCTTGTGACCCAGTGGATACTCCCATGGTGGAGAAATCCAAACTGGATGAGGATAAGGAAGGGAAAGATGTTGATCCATCACACTATTGTGGTATGATTAGCACCCTCCTCTATCTTATAGCTAGTAGACCTGACCTACAATTTGCTATATGCATGTGTGGCCCCTGATATCTGGCTGGCCTACAAAAGCACTTAAAAAATGGCTGTAAAAAGGATCTTTCGTATATCTAAAAGAAAACCGTGCATCGGGGGACTATGGTTATACGAAGGATTCTTTGTTTGCCTCTAATAGCATTTTCATTACGGTGTTAATGCTGGTTTGTCAAGATACACGCCGTAGCACGTCTGGAAGTATGCAACTTTTGGGTGATATACTTGTTAGCTGGTCGTCTAAAAGGCAGAAAAGCGCTGCGATATCCAGTACGGAAGCTGAATATATTCCTTTGTCCGGCTATTGTACTCAAATCCTTTGGATGAGATCACAGCTTACCGACTATGGCTTTGGATTCAATAAAATTCCAATGTACTGTGATAACAAAAGCGCTATTGCCTTATGCTGCAACAATGTTCAACATTCCAGATCCAAGCATATAAACATCATATTTCACTTTATCAAGGAGCATGTTGAGAATGGGGTAGATCTGAACCTTTACTTTGCAATACGGAGTATCAATGGCAGACATCTTCACTAAAGCTCTTAGCCGAAATAGAATTAAATTTCTTATCAACAAGCTAGGAATGCGAAGTTTTACGCCGGAGACTCTGAAAAAGTTGGCAGATGAAGTTGATGAATAGTAGTGGTACCTATTCATATATCCTGTATCATATGTATATATTTTAAAACCATAAAAACCAAAAAGATTTTTCATTTTTTCAATTTTTTATAAAGACAAAATACATAAATATAAATTTTAAAATCCAAAGGAAAAAATTAAAAAATTGAGAAATTAAAAAAAGAGGTAAAAGGGCATGTCTTCTAAAAATCGAGAACATTTACGGTCTTAGAAATGTCATTCAATAATGATACGAGACTGTAAATGAAGTTCGAGCAGAACTTCAAATGTTTTCAAAACATGTCAAATGGCTTGCTATTATTTCAGATAGCAACCCGGTCATCATGTTAAAGGCAGTTTTTCATCAAAAAAGAAACTTGACTCTCAACGGGAATTCATTCTCGGGGCATAGTCTACTTTATGACCATGCAAAGCTTGTGATTACTTTGCATCACATAACCGTGCTTCCTATATTTCCCATAGTGTTCGCGTCAATGAGCTTATGTGTCAAAATAGAGTGAATTCTTATTTTATATTGGTATTAAAGTTGTCTTCATAATGAATCAGTGTTTTCAGTAATCACAAAAAGTTTTTCAAAAAACATTTTCAAACCACTCAAACAATGACAACAACTCTTTAAATAGAAAATCGAATGTCATTATTTGAGGGGGAGAAATTCGTCATCAAATAATCTTTTAAAACGGTCTTTCAAAATAAGTCACAGGAATTACAGATAAAGTTCTATTTTTAATAATGACGGGGATAATAATTTTAAGGGGAGTAATGGTTTTATAACTAACAAGCTTTAGATGTCATGTGTTAAAACTTTAGGGAACTTATTTGCAATTTTGAGACTTAGTGAATTCAGGCTATTAAACTACAGAACGATCATTATTGCCAACTCCTCATTGTTCTGTAAAAAGACTTAGGACATGCTTGGAAATTACTTTTCATAGTTTTAAATTGCCTTGAAGTTGACTCTCAGAATAGATTTAAGCTTAATAATTCTTCAAACCGATCTCGTATTATGTATGCGTATAAGGATTTGATGATTCCGTCGTGTCAAAATAGCAAGGGGAGGAAGTAGTGTATACTTGATTGGTGATCCTTGGCCTTCTTTTGAGGTTAGCTTCGTTTGTCTTTTGAGGCTATCTTTATTTTTGAATGTTAGGCTGTTTGAATCTTTCGGGTGCACTATTTCAATCACATGGTGGAAGAGACATCTCGTCATTAGTCTGTATGCATCATTTGGGTCCCCAAGGGGAAGTGTTTGGAGTATAATTATTTAAAACGTGAGAAGAATTCTGTCTGATTCATTTAATGTTTTACCCAACCGATCAATCTCTAAGCTAATTCTTAAAAGAAGTAGAAATATTTGATAGAAGAGGTACACATAAGTATGATGTTTCCTTAAGTTAGTCAGTATTCTGCAGAAAGAAATGAGTACATTTAGGACTTAATTGACTTAGGTGTTTCCATTTCGACTACTTAGAGGGAATAATTGTGATATCCGGGACTTAGTTGACTTTGGTGTTACAATTTATATCATCGCTATCCTGAAGAGAGAAATGCGCTCATCCGGGACTTAATTGTCTTTGGTGTTGCGGTATCAAATTCTTGAAAGGGTTTATTGTGTACTTCAGATATCTGGGCTTTATACATTAAGGATGTTTATGCGTGCTTGCAAGAAAGTTCTGATTACTTCAAGAAGGATTGCTGGTTTAGGGGGAAGCTAGACAACATCACACCGACAATCACCAACCTCACAAGCTCAAGTTACATATGTATCTGAATATGTTCTATCCTCGAAGTTTGATGCAAAGACTTTCATAACTTGGAAAGAAAGTTAAAGCAACGCTAAAGAGCGCTTGGACAGAGAAATATCAGATTGACAACCTCTTGAAAAAAAGAAGGTTAATGAGGAGCTTGGAAAAGTTCATTTGTTGGGAAATTATATGAAGGAGGTCCTACGGCTGCGATAAAAGAACCATATGATTCTATCATATGATGTTCTCATCAATCAGGTCAAACCTCATACATAATAATCTTGTGATTGTATGTAGTGTAGACTTTATGGTGATATTAAGGAGTGCTCGAGTACAAAATTTTCAAGAATTTCTTAGTAAATTCAAAAAAATTCAAATTATTGTACTCAGCACTGTCTTAAATACCCTCATAATTTGAGGGGGAGCATTAAAATGTTCCTATAAGTTATTCTGTAACATTTTGTCCCCGAACGTTTAATCAATTGATATCCAAAATATCAAGGGATTAACATTGTGGTAGGAGGAGAAAAATGGTGATTAAAACTGATCTCAAACTTGTATCGAAATGTGATCAAATAAAATGGACTCAATGCACTCCACACTTAGCATGTACTACAATTACGATGCACATGTTAAGGGGGAGCTTTTAGTGATGATGAAAAACTCTCAAAGTGTAAATCTTTTGATATTTATATCAAACACTTTGATTGAAATTTTCAATGTTTTTGGAAGGATTGTGATGAAATACCCAAAAGACCGGCCATGTTCTTAAATTTATGGAGATATAAGGTGGTTAGGCATAGGTATTCAAATCCCATGATCCAGCCAGAACCGGAGGGATCTACCCAGGGATATCCACTAGTTAGTGTAGAAGACCTTAGGTATGATAAAAGGAGAAAAAGTGAGAAAAGGGAATCGTATCGACTGAGATGGAGCTAACACTGGAACAAACCCAACAAGGTGTTAGTTATGAAGTCTAAGTAAGCATTGAAGGGGTTGAAGAATGAAAAAGAAATGTAAGGATAAAGGGTGTAGAGAAAGAAGTCCTCCATACACTTAGGCAGAAACCGGGTTATTACATAAACTGTCGGAAACACTAAGGTGTAGTCTGACATTGAAGACTGTCATGGACCCAATGACGCTATGCACAACCCTCCCTAGCCACTCAAGGTTTCTCAAAAGACTCTTGTTTCATTTCTCACGGAGATTACACGCATTTCTATTGACTTTCTCACTCCAAGTTAATTGGTATTAAAAAGGTTGGAAAGTCTGCTCCAGCCTGACCGTTCACTAAAATCAAAGTGCCTATTGAGTCTAGAGCCAAAGAAGATCATTCATTATCTCATTAGGACATTGTCAAAATTCTGCTTGCTAAGTCACACAATGTGAATTACAAGATATATATTAAGAGTCCTACGCATTATCCTTGTGATTTTGCCAGAACATCAGAGTGAATTCATTCACAATGAAGATGGAAATCCTGCTTGAGCCAACATCAAACAAGCTCATGGTAGGTAACTTGTGCGATTATTTATGAATCAAACTTGTGACAACTGGAAAGAAACGATGGTGGTTTCTATATAATAATTCAACTTGTTCCCAGATATGAATTGACGATTGATTAAAGAATTTTTGAAATGGATTAACACTCTCGATGTATCAACAAATCCACTTTGGCAAGTGACACGTTGATTTATTTTCAAATCGATTTTTTTTCTTTTTCAATCGGTGAGTAGTAACTCACAGGTTCACTTCATTATCGTGATGTCTGCTTTGACGACGTTCCGATAATGAGAACATGTTGAGTTTGATGTTCTAATGAAATGTGTTTAGAAAGATTCAATACTACAGCTGGAAATCCTGTCAAGGAGATTCTTCTTAAATTGAATCTACCTGATCACAGGTCAATCCTCACGGATTCGAAGGTTACTCTAACCACACTTGGACGAATGACAAAGCCATATTCGTCCCCTAGATTTATTACTAACTGTTTAAATGCAGGATACGTAAAGTTGGGTGTGAAGGTACCTGATTCTAGTGGTCACAAGAATCCATAGCCACAGCTCATAAGGACCCGACAAACATAAGAGACATCATGAAAGCTCAAGTACATCATTCAAAACCTAATGCTTTCTCTTTCACCTTCATCTTCCCACTCATTTTATCTTCATCTTTCATGTGGTCACCTCCCCTTCACCTTAATATTAATTACTACGTCGTTTTTTTAACACATCACATTACTTTCAACATCCAATCGACCAAATAAAAATAACTCTATTTATACAAACATGCCCCACAATATACCTTAATATAACATACACACACTTACAAACAACGACAAACCCCGTCTCAAAATAATAGTTCGCTATTGATTTTTTAAGTCTTTCTTTTTCAACTTTAATTTTAAATGTCTTTATTTGTGTTATATAACACTTGATGAAAATTATAACAATAAAAACATATTTAAAAACCAAACCATTAAACTCACCACACATATTGCTTGCTCGTTGCTCCATCATAACCTTGTCCTCGTAACTGTTTCAAAGATTTTATTAACATGTTACATGTAAGACAAATAATAAATTTGTTGGAAACAAGAAAAGTATCGGTCACTTCCAAGTTGTAATAGTCTTATCCCGTAGTTTGTTATATGATTAGTCTAGTAAGCTAGTCTGGCCCAAGGCCCATGGAAAGCCCGTTAAGGCCCATGGCCGGCCATGTATGTAGAATATATACCCTCTCCATGCCTTAGAGAGGGTGGTTGGTTGTTTTATTTTTCTTATTTCACACACATTATTATTATCTTCCATTCCATGTTACTTTCTCTCTCTAGAAACTATCCAACCCACTTCTCTCTCTAGTTCTTGCATAATATCAAAGATTACTAGTATTCTTCAATTGGTATCAAGAGCCATGGAGT
>BQNB010163738.1:0-14409 GCA_026074375.1 Tanacetum coccineum
GACTTAGTGAACAAACATAATCGTTTCGAGTGGAAACAATTCCCATCAGAGTCATTAGTGTCGATTAAGTTCCCCCACCTGGTGACAATTCTTTTGAAAGTGTTCAAAGTCCATAGTTTCAATGGAACACCTTCAATTTCTACCCACACAATGCGACCATCAGGATTGATATCGAAAGAAGCTTGGCGAATTTCCGAGAACCAAGAGCTAACTCCCACATTATCGCGGAATGCCTCTTTCGATTTCACAGAGGAAAATTCTAAGAGAACCCACAATTCCCCTAAGTAACTTACATTCAAGTCCACGAAACCTTCGTTCATAAGAGCGTTCTTGAGATTGGTAAGGGACGCAAATTCTTTAATCCTACCCATTAAGGATGAAGATAAGTCTTTGGAGAGCGCACAATCTTCGTCAAGAACAATGGCAGGGGAGTCATGATCAACCGACTTATGATTTTTTACCGCATTAACATATGAATTAGAACTCCCAGAATCCCCACTATTAGGACGAGACGAATTAGCAACCTTCTTATGATCTGCCCCTTGACCCTTGTTCAAAGTAGCTCTTTGAAATCTTGCCTTATTAGCGTGAAGCTTGAATTGACCCACCCAAATTGTGCATAAATTGTTCACCAAGCGATCAACATTAAACACGTTGATAAAACGAACAAAACCAAAACGTTTACCTTCTTTCGTCCTTTTCCGAGGGATAAACGAATCAACAACATGTCCGTATTGTTTACATGATTGAAATAGCTCTTTTGCAGAAAAATTTTCCGGAAAATTTGTAACATAAATGGAGATAGAAATACGATTAACGTCGTCCTCTTTGGATCTACGACTCCCCATTAGAATCTTTGGATTGAAGGGAGATCAAGATAAAAAAGGATTGAAAAGAAAAACAGATCAGGGTTTCAATGACAGCGAGATTAAACGGAAACGGAAACGGAGTCTAATTGATTTAAAGAGGAGAATAACAAATCTAAATTACAAAAACCCAAGATGAGAAACCCGCCTAACACGCTCGATATGAGATTAATCAATCAATGATTAATCCCAATTTCAGGGGTTATAACAGGATTCAAACAAAAGGGAAGAAGGAATTTAGATTGTTAATTTGTGGAGTTTGAAAGTCATATTTGTTAGAAGAGGTTCATCAATTAGGGTTTTTGAATTGGGGGTAGAGAGAGAATTTGGTGTTTTTCAAAAAAATTGGCCATTTCTCAATTTGGCCATTTCAAAAAATTAGGGGTAGAGAGAGAATATGATTATAATTGAGCTAATGGGATGGAATCATTGTTAGGATTTAACACACTAGGTAACCAATTTAGTTACGAGTACGCAGCGGATAGAATTTAGTTAAGGCACATAGATTAACACATATTAAAGTAAATAATTATTACATGAATATTAAATAATTACTTACCTCTTCGATCTTGAACTTGAAACAAGTAAAGCAATTAAATTACTGCCTCTACGGTTGCTCACACAAACACGTCAACCGAGTACGAGTTGATTGCTAGTCACCTTCACGTATCCAAACACCTTGTGTATATGTCGATTACCAAACGCACATTGTAAGATCTTTAGTAACCGAAAACAAAACCAAAACCCTTAATCGGTTAGGGTTTAGCCGATTAAACAAACACCCCTAATTCGATTGAATTAAACCGAAAACCAAACAACCCTTAATCAGGTTTAAACCTTTGTTGAGCTAGGAGAATCACCGACCAAGCGCCACGTGTAACAAACAAGTGAAACAAGAAATCGAAAAACCCTAGAGAGGGTTTGTCGAATTCGGTTGAAGGGGAAGAACCGAAAATCCCTTAGGGGAATTCGGTTGGGTTTTTGAGGAAGAAGAGAGCACCAAAGACAATTTAGGGATTTGATCAATTTGAATGAATGAAGAATGAGGTAAAGGGTGTGGGTATTTATAGGCTCCCAACCCTATTCCTATTCTTGTAGGACAAGAAAACAAAAAGTTTCATTTTCCCCCTTTTCCTTAATCCCATAACCGAACAAACACCCCCTAAAATCCCCATTGGGGCCGGCCAAACAAGGGCACCCCCCGGGTTCGGGTTTTCTTCGTTTTAGTCCTTTGGTTTTGTATTTTTAAATGTTCGTTATACTTTATTAAACAAGTAACGGTAAATAACTATTATTTAAATATTAACGTGAAATAAAACGTTCTCTAAGTGTTTAACGCGTGTGCCCCCAATAGGCTCACATATTCGTAACGTATTTCGTGCTATCCGACTACCATTTTCCAACAGCTCCCACTTGGGAGTTGGAGTAGCATCTAACACTAATACCTATAATTGGCAAAGTCTAGCAACCCACACAATTATGTTTACATTAGGAATATTATGAGATAAAAGTTTCAAGAACCATCTCAGCTTATTTATGGTTAATTAATTTCTAGCTAAAATCATCATCCCTTTGTTCTAGATACCCTTAAACCATGGATATGGATCCTGACTCATTCCATATAGTTTAAATTATGTTTCTCGTTATAGAAATAATTCAGATATACCAAATGTAATCAAGAATCATCTTAGATTACCCTTTGGGCACGGCCATGCAATTATCTGATTAACTCTGGAGAGGGCCCATAGTATCATACTGCACATATCAAGTGGAGGAATAAATTCTTTGTTGACTACAAGTGTTGTGGATGCTGCTTCACATACACTCCCAAAAATAGCTTTTATGACTACCTTATGCAGGATAGCGTTTGACTATAATCAAAGAGAGATATCCACACATGCAAAACTTGCTTGTATCTCAAGTCTAGGGACGACTTTTAAACCATTTTTCGAAATTTACCCATGACGAGGATCCAAAAGTAAATATACGAAGTTGGGGTATCCAATATGCATCCCTTGTGAATACACATGAGTTTGGCGGAAACAATCCATATATTCAAAGAATATAACCAACACTCACATTTGCCTTACATAACAATATTCCCGTATTGTTAACCGACAATGGATATATATTTAGAATGATAAATCATTAAAGGATTAAACATGCAAATATAGAATAACAGTTATTATATGATTGAAAAACAAATATCAAGTATCTTCATTCATCAGAAAGTAAAAACTGTCTTACAATTCCAAATTATCCAAATACTAATAAACACAGATTTACATGAGACTACTAGCTGGTATCATTCCTATTTTCTTAGTCAATTCAGAATGTTTAGAAAATGCTAAAGCCTTTGTAAAGGGGTCAGCTAAGTTGTCATCTGTGTCAACTTTTTCTATCTTCACATCACCCATTTGTATGGTTTCTCGAAGATAATGAACTTTTGCAAGAAAATGTCTTGCACCTTTAGTGACTTCGTGATCTTTCGCTATTGCTATGGCTCCAGTATTATCACAATACATATTTATGGGTTCTTCAATTGTGGGAACAACACCAAGCCCAGAAATGAATTTACGAATCCATACAGCCTCTTTCGATGCATCAAACGCAGCGATATATTCAGCATCTGTAGATGAAGTAGCAAAGATACTTTGCTTTGTGCTTTTCCAGTCGACAGCACCTCCATTTAAAACGAACACGTATCCAGTCTGAGACCTCATATCATCAGTATGAGTCAGATATCCAGCATCAGTGTAGCAAGAAACCCTGAGCTCTCGTTTCATATCACCTCCGTAAACAAGAAACATATCTTTAGTATTGCGAAGATACTTCAGAATGGTCTTAACAGCAATCCAATGTTCATCACCTGAATTATGTTGAAATCGACTTGTTATGTTCTGAGCAAACGCAACATCAGGACGAGTACATCTTACAACATACATAATTGATCCAACAGCCGAAGCATATGGGATATTTTGAATGCGCTGAATTTCAGCAGGTGTTGAAGCACCTTGAGATTTACTCAATTTTAGCTTTTCTTGCATTGGGATCTTGCCACGTTTGGAATTCTCCGTGTAAAACCTTTTTAAGGTTTTCTCAATGTAAGCGCTTTGACATAAACCAATTAATCGCTTTGATCTATCTCGGTAGATCTTGATTCCAAGAATATATGCAGCTTCTCCTAAATCTTTCATAGCAAAACATCTTCCAAGGTAGGATTTTACATCTTGTAACATTGGAATATTGTTTCCCATGATCAATATGTCATCGACATACAAGATTAGGAAAGTGACATAACTCCCACTAGCTTTAACATATACACATGGCTCATCTTGATTTTAACTGAATCCAAATTTCTTGATTTCGTCATTAAAACGTTTATTCCATTGCCTAGATGCTTTCTTAAGTCCATAAATGGAACGTTTCAGCTTGCATACACGGTTTAGAAATTTCTGGCTGACAAAACCTTCAGGTTGCTCCATGTATACCTCTTCATTGAGATATCCATTGAGGAAGGCAGTTTTGACATCCATTTGCCAAATCTCATAGTCATAAAATGCAGCTATGGCTATAAGAATCCTAATAGCTCTAATGTCTGCAACAGGAGAAAAGGTTTCTTCATAATTAATCCCTAGGGTTTGAGTGAAGCCCTTTGCTACCAGACAAGCTTTATAGGTGTGTACAGCTCCATCAATGTCGGTCTTCTTTTTGAAGAGCCACTTATGACCAACGGTTTTTGCGCCAGGAGGAAGCTCAACTAACTCCCAGAATTCGTTGTATTTCATGGATTGCATCTCCACATTCATAGCATTAAGCCATTTGTCAGATTTAGGATCCAACAATGCGGCTTTATAGTTAGCGGGTTCACCGAGATCCCCTAACTCGTGTTCCTCAGCATCGATGTACAAATACATGCGATCTGGGGCACGGCGTATCCTTGTGGACCTACGAATGGGATTGAGATCACTTAGAGGTTCATCAATTTCTTGATCATCCTCTTCATGATCTAAGCTAGTGTCTAAAGAAGGATGTGTATCTTCCTCTTGAATAATTTCAAGATCTTCTAGACTCCCACTTGCTTCATGATCTATGACTTTGTTCTCAAAGAACTCAGCATTCCGAGCAACAAAGATTTTGTTCTCGGGTGGGTAGTAGAAAGAATATCCCATCATTTCCTTTGGGTATCCTACAAAGATACACTTAAGAGCTCTTGGTTCAAGTTTGTCAGGTTTGGTAAGTGTATCACGCTTAACAAGTGCCTCACAACCCCAGACTTTTAAGTACGACAGCTTAGGGGCTTGCCCATGCCATATTTCATATGGTGTCTTTTCAACCTTCTTAGTTGGAACCATGTTGAGAATGCTTGCAGCAGACTCAAGGGCATAATCCCAAAAGGACATTGGGAGAGTAGTTTGAGTCATCATGGATCAAACCATGTCTAGCAGTGTTTGATTTCTCCTTTTCGACACTCCATTATGTTGTGGCGTGTAAGGAGGAGTTCTATGGGCAATAATCCCATGATCCTTTAGATGATTCAAAAACTCTTGACTCATATATTCACCTCCACGATCAGAACGTAGTGATTTTATGGTCTTCCCGAGTTGATTCTCTACTTCCTTTTGAAACACTTTGAAAGTTTCAAACACTTCATGTTTATGTTTAAGTAAGTAAACATATCCATAACGACTGAAGTCGTCAGTGAAAGTGACGAAGTAGTAAGCTCCTTGTCTTGACATGAGCTTAAATGGACTGCATACATCGGTGTGGATTAGTCCAAGTAGATCTTTGGCCTTTTCCACTTGATGTGAATAAGGTTTTCTTGACATCTTTCTAGACATACAAGCAACACATTTTTCAAGTGACTTAATGTCAGTTGAATCGAGAAGTCCATCATGTTGCAACTTCTCTATGCGTTTCTTGTTAATGTGTCCAAGACGACAATGCCACAAGAGAGCAGAGTCCAAGTTGACTTAAGATTTCTCCCACTTGTGTATGAGACAACATTTTTTAATACAATACGACACGCGCTCGAAAGTACAAACATTATGATAGTGTCATAGATATTACAAGTAGATTTCGAACCATAACATTTAATAAGGAATTTTGGATTATTATTCTATAGATAACTTTTCAGAAAGCGACATCGGAAAGGCAATGGGTTATCTATAAATATAATGCAATTTTCCTTAAACTATGGTCGTTCATATTCGAAAAGTAATGAATTATTTCACAGCGAGCTAGAAATAACACGGGCAAACTAACCAAAGTAATATTTCTGTAGCTCCCTGAATTGACAACATTAGGATGAAGTAATTCCGTAATAAAACACAAGCTCCCACTGGATTTGTCAACATTGTAAGTGTTACATCACCAGTAGAAAGCAAAAGTCGATTTATTTACTTTCCTACTCACTTAAAATGCCTACAAGTAGCAATGTCCTTAGGTATTTAACTGAGTATATGAATTTCTACTTATGTAGATAAGGGACTAGCCATTCATGCTTTCATTAACTTGAATATTTTAGCATGCAATTCCTCCTTTATCGTCTACATAGCCACAAGGGTATTTGGCACTTTAAGGAATAACTTGAGTTAAAGAAATTATACGTAGAAGACCTGCTAGCAATTTTCTTTACTCATTGCGGTTTAAACTCATACACTGTGACAAGTGCAAGATGTCATTATTTGGTAGCTATATACAAAATGTTCTCTAGTTACATAAATATTTTATCTTTTAAAGATTTCATAACCAAAAGAGGGTAATGAAAGATTTAAAAAGTGAGTTTAAATATAATTGATAATAATTTAATTATAACCCTATCTTATTCTTGTCAACCAATGAGTAGAGATAGGAGTAAGTCTCACTCTTCTTACAAGGAAAAGAGACTATGTTTGTCTTCTATGAGAAACAAACATTCGTTTACGAATTATGTTGTAATAACACATATAATCATAACATAGAAAGTTCAATTTAGTATTTTTTTTTTTTTTCTTAGTATTTCCGATAATTAAAATATTTAAATGAAATTAACTACCCAATTAATTTACTAATTAAGACTAAGATCCAACTTAACCTCCTACTTGGCAGCAAAGGTCTGACCAATACGAAGACAAGTAGGGCAAAAGGTAAGCAACGAGCGCTAATTGCATTTAATGCAACTCTTAGATTTATGAGACCAGTCAAGACATTAGTAAACATGTAATAATGCCAAGAGCATGTTTAGTTCTCATCTTATGCCTCAAGCACGAGGTCTGACCAGGACTACCGGATTTAAGTCGACCAAGCAAGAACTTGCAAAAATAGTTAGAGGTCTGACCAGTGAACCGTAATTGCCATGGGGTTGGAATGACCCTGAGGTCTGACCAGAGCGGCTAAACCAACGGCACGTGTTCTTGGTTGGGTGGCATTGACTTAAAATTTTCAAAGGGGTATGCACATAAATGTGTTAAAAGCGTGTACAAAGAGGCATGCAAAACAACTTTGTATCACAGATTTTAAAAACCTTTTATAATGACACTGTAGTGACATGCCATGGTTCACGGTAACTCCAATTGAACGCACAAAGAAGCAGAGAATCAGGTCAGCGCGAAGCGTATTAAAAACCTGAGTTCTTTAGGAAAAATCCTCCTTAAACTTCTCTTATAGTTTGTTCTAGTGGATGAGCCGTACTTCCCATGAGTCCATAGCGTCCAGTTTTTAATCTTGAAATCAAGTTTCATAGTTTATAGTCTTATTAATTTTCTCAAAAATCCGATTTTGCACGAAACAAATAATAGGTCACGATGAGCATGTATTTAAACGTGAATTAATAGACTTATTTTAACATCATCTTTCTTTAGGTTTTAGTCCGTATTGCATACATATTAGGCGTGTAAACAAGTAATCGAGTAAAAATATGCACATAAAGACAAAAGCTAATGATGATATTAAATTAACAATTAAACATGTAAAATCCGAGTCCTCAAAAAAAGAGTCTTCCCCAATTGGAGAACCATAAGACCCTCACTAGGTTTTCATCAATGTGCTTAGATCGCCCCATTCATCACAAGAGTGATTGAGTAGGTCTTATGGCCGGAAGGCAACTAAATCAGACTAAATATATAAAAAGATCTAGTTTCCAAAAATAAAAGATTTTAGTTGCTATAAATAAAATCAAGATCTTTTCCATATATATAGCGTGATCTTAAAAGGAAACAAATATTCTAAATTAACAGTTTAATTTTAATTCCTTTTTAGCAATCAATCAGATTCAAGATCTAGATCTACAGATTTTATTTAATTATGGCAAGGATTTGCATAATCTTTGCCATATTTACAAGAAAACATTAAATAAAATTTTTAAACGCATCAGATCTAATTAATTGAATTAAATCTAGGCGTGAACATGCAAGACATGATATAATTCAATAGTGTAACCCTAATGCCAAAACGATTTGACTCGTGATGCCACTGTTGGGATTTAACATTCTAGGTAACCAATTTAGCTACGAGTACGCAGCGGATTGGATCTAGTTTTAGCACATAGAATTAACACTTAATTAAATAAATAATTATAACATAAATATAAATAATTATTTACCTTTTGATCTTGATCCTTGAAACTAGTTAAGCAGTTAAATTACTGCCTTTACGGTTGCTCACACAAACACGTCAAACGAGATCGAGTCGATTGCTAGTCACCTTCACGTACCAAACACCTTGTGTATTATATTGATTACCAAACGCACCTCGTGGAATCTTGATAATCGAAAACCAAACGTAAACCCTAAATCGGTTAGGTGTAACCGATTTAACAAACACCCCTATTCGGTTAATGTAAACCGAAAACCAAACAAACCTAATAAGGTTTGATCTTTGTCGAGCAAGGAGAATAACCACGTGAATCAAACAAGTGAATTAAGAAATCGAAAAACCCTAGAGTGGGTGGGGGTTCACTGATTTCGGTGTAGGGGAAAAAAAAAAAAAAGAAAAAAGGAGGGGAGGAAATCCGAAATCCCTAGAGAGGGAAGTCGGTTGGGTTTTGGTAGGATTTTCTTATTTCTTAAGAGAATCAATGAAGAATGAGGAGAGGGGTAAAGGTTTATATAGGCTCTTAACCCTAATCTTTTTTCTTGTAGGATAAGAAAACCTAAAGTTTTCTTTTCCTTCCCTTCCTTTTTACCCCAAACGACCAAACACCCTCTTTGTTTACACCATAGGGGCCGGCCAAACTGGCACCCCCTTATGGTTTGGGTTTTGTTCGTTTTGGTCCCTTGGTTTTATAATTTAAATATTCATTATACTATATTAAACAATTAATAAATAAATAATGATTATTTAATTATTTACGTGAAGTAAAACGTTCTCTAAGTGCTTAACGTGTGTGCCCCCAATAGGCTCACATATTCGTAACGTATTTCGTGCTATCCGACTACCATTTTCCAACAGAGTCTCGGGTCGCTAGAGACATTTGTGAGATATATTGTTAGATAAGTGGTATAAGGTGTGAAAAATATGCCGTTTTAAAAAAACCTAATCATTGGTTAATGAGTATATATGTTTAGCGCAAATAGGTGATTAAAGATAACAAGAAATAAATAATTACTTACGAGTTAACAAACTTGTAGTCTAGTGTTAACAAAATAACACATTAACCGAAAAACCAACTTTAGAGACAACCTTATGTAGTTGGTCTAGTTGGTTTCGGTTAAGATAAATATTTGTAGGAAACGGTCACATTTTTTAAACCGAGGTGACACTCAACAAACAATAAGTTAAAACAGTGTTTTTCGCATATTCTCTTGAGGCTACGATTTTGCAATAGTTAACGTTGCTTGTTAGTGATGTTTGGTGAAAAAAAACATATACTACGTACCAAAAGGTGCCAACTACATATAAGGCTGTAAACGAACTGAACGTTCAATGTACATTTCAAGCCGTTCGTTAAAATGTTCGTTTATATATTACATATAAGGCTGTAAATAAACGTCTTGTCCGTTCATTTATGTTCATGGACGTTCGATTATTCTTTCGTTTATGATCATATATATGTTATGTCCTCTATCGTATTTTTTTATTATATAGTTCTAAAATTACTTTACTTAAACAAAACAACACTTATAAAACACAATATTATGTAATATTTTTTAAATTTTATGTTTATATTTCTGCGTTCATTTATATTCGTTTAGTGTCTTAAAGAACGTACATAAACGAACATGAACAATCATATTTTTTAATAAACGTACATCAGCAGGAAAATTTGTTTGTTTAAGCAATTGCACCCGTTTATTTGGCCAGCAAAATTAAAACGAACGAACATAAATAAAGGCTCCATTCATATTTGTCCGATCCGTTTATAACCCTGCATACGTACATATATCATTGTATACTTGCATAGTGAGTCATATGGAACCGCCAAACTATAGAGAAAGATAGAGCTAATTGTTATATACTTAAAATAAACTAAATTAGAGGAGTTAAAGAAACTAGATGAGAAACACCTTTTTCTTTATCTCACTGGCTTCAGTTAAAGTTGGAGGGAATTGTGTTTTTCATGGTTAAAGCGCACACACACACAAAATATATATTTCTCTCTCTAGTATATATGTTCCAAGAATATTACCACTTTTGAAAAAAATATCTCATCCGGGTATCCTTCCAATCTCGATTTCAATTGTTTTTTTGTATGAAAAAAAAACATTTTGAACTTCTTCTAGAGTTTGTTATATCTTGTTCATCATCATCTACTATATAGAAACACAGATCTCAATAGTAGAAGAACAAGATAATTTTCTAAAATGATCATACCATATCATATTCAAGGCTTTTTTGTTTTTGCTATGAGTTCTTGCTATGATTCTTGATCGAATAACGGCACAAAAAGATCGAACTTGTGTTTTGTAGTTAAAGAAATGAATATTAGCAGCTCTGATCTTATTGATTGCAAAACTTGAAGAGCATCAATTATGTGGATCTAAACAGTGCCCTGGTTGTGGACATGAACTCGAAGCAAAAACGGTACGTTGTATGGGTATAATTATCGTTGGTTTAATCTTTATATATAGACATAATCCTTTCATAATATTCTTAGCTTCAACTTAACGATTTTGACAAAATAAGAATCAATACAAGAGAATATAATTATGGTGGCTGCAGAATTTTCTTTCTATATTTAAATTCTTTCTCCATGATATATATAAACAAAAAAGCTCATGTGATATAAATTTGGTTAGATATATTGATACTTTTTTTAATATTTGATCATTTGTAGGATTGGGTAGGTTTACCGGCTGGAGTGAAATTTGATCCAACTGATCAAGAATTGATTGAACATCTTGAAGCCAAAGTTGAAGATAAGAACTTGAAATCTCACCCTTTGATTGATGAGTTCATACCTACTATTGAAGGCGAAGACGGGATCTGTTATACTCATCCGGAAAAACTCCCTGGTGAGTTAATTTTCTATGCGGTATAGGACTCGAAGTTGATATAATGGTTTCAGGCTCGTATGTGAAACCGAAAAAGATAAGAATATAAGAACAAGAAAATAAGTGGAATGTGTATACATCTATAAGTTTTCTTGTTCAATGAGTTAGGCTTTACTATGAGCACCAAAGAAAATTAGGGTTTCTGTTTGTTTTGACTTTTCTTACTAAGATTTTCACTGGTCACACCTAAGAAAACCTAAACTTCAATGAAATTTAGGGTTTCTTTGTTTGTCTAATCGACATAGGATGTTACTTAAAATTTTGTTATGTTTATTAGGAGTTCATGAGAATGGATTGAATAGAACTTTTTTCATCGACCTTCGCAAAAGCTCTACAAAACGGTACAAGAAAAAGACGAATAAATCCAGACCGATGCGACCTACAAGGACTGGTTGAAACACGATGGCATAATAACAGGCAAGACCCAGACCAGTTATGGTGAACGGGAAGCAAATGGGGTGCAGGAAAATAGTGGTTTTCTACACCAACTTTGGGAAAAATCGAAAACCGGAAAAGACTAATTGGGTGATGCATCAATATCACCTTGGACAACACGAGGAGGAGAGGGAAGGCGAGCTCGTTGTATCAAAAATATTTTACCAAACTCAACCAAGGCAATGTAATTGGTCCGAGAGGGTGCTGAATAACAACATCTTATCAAATAACATTACACATTGAAGGCAAAATAATATCAATTGATTTGAATAATCTAGGTAGAAGGGAACTAGAAGCGGAAAGTGGGATGCTGTTCTTCTGCCAATAGTAAGTAAATCGTTACTACGACAACCACGGTTGCCGCTACCGGTAGTGTTGAAGCTCACAATCATATTAGAGATGAACTTATTGGTGCGGTTATGTCAAGTTACAATCCAATGGATCAAATGCAACATTTTAAAGATGTTGATCAATTTAGCTTTGGACCGTATAGAAAAAACTTTGGTGAGGTAAGTTTCTTGATCAAATTCATCAACCTGATATCATGAATTATATTCATTTACACCATCAAATATCTTTGTGTTGCGAGTACACTGTCCGGTTTATGGGACCCACAATTTTTTTTCCGGGTCAAGGTTGTATAAAAGATCAAAACTTGAAATCGAAAATTACTCAAACTTGAAGATCCCTTATATATAAGGGATCTTAAAGTTTGAGTAATTTTTCTTGTGCAAGAGATAGAGTTGGTTAGTTTAATTACATCACTATTTTGGCTTATGGGCATGAAATGAGGGCTAAGAAGTGGATATATGTTGGTTGAGTGCAAGGTTAAAAGATGAAGTCAAAACGGTTTAAGTGTTGCTTTTATTATAGAGATTGCTTGTATTATCAGCAAACATCTATCTATAAATATGTAAATCAATGTGCCACCTTTTCATGCATGTATATGGTTGTACGTACATTCATATAAACCTATTACATGAACTATGGCTTAGCTAATTAGCTAATAGGGTTCAAGTGAATTGTGTAGGTGGGAACAACAACAGCTGAGGGTTCTATCGCGTACGATGAGCATGACCAACAAAGGCAACACCATCAGCAGTATCATCAAATGAACAATGAGAATGGTCATCAGCAACAATATTCACATCAGCATCACATGGCAACGACCGCTTTCCATGTTAGCAGGCCATCTCATGCCATGTCAGCAATCGTCGCTTCTTCTTCTTCCCTAAACCACACCTCAATTATTCTAGATGACGACTCCTTTAATGCATCTAGGATCATGGAAAATTATCAGGTAACTTAATATTAATTACACTTGTTTAAATCTACTTGACATAATATCCAAATGAAAATTACTAGAAAAAAATGAAATTAACACATAAATATCAGTTTGTTACTTCAATTCTAGACAAATTAACTTTTTGAAAACAATACATATATTTTTAGTGTCTAATTTATAAACATAACTTTCCAAATTTAATCAAAAAGTGCATTTAATATATATTAATTAAACTGATAAATTAGCATATATACATGATTTACAGTTTAATGAACTCAAACTTTTCGTTTATTCACATGTTAATATATGTCCAATGGGCACATGTTAGCAAAACTTATGTTAATAGAAAAATCAATCGTCTCATGTGATCTAACAGGTTTTTTTTCTTTCTAAACGCATATACCACTGTTAACAGCCACAAGAATTTTTTAGGAAGTTTGCGCGCTTAAGTTAAATTATCTTGTGACTTATTATTAGCTTCTTGTAAATAAGTTGTCGTTCAAAAAGAATAAAAGTATTAGCCAATGTAAATTTTTTCTTGGACTTGTCATATTAACTTTTTAGCAAACAAAAAGGTATAAAGTTGCATATGTAATTAGCTAATCCAAATTATCTTAAAAAATAAATTTTAAATTATAATAGATTTTTTAAAACCACATTGTACCCATCTATTTATCTTTTATTAAAAAAACTGTCACGTCAAAATCAAGCAAATCAATCATTTGATCAATTTTTCATTAGCCTTTCATGTAGATCAATCTATCAAAAATTAGAAGAAAAAAAAAAGAACATTTAGTGATTTACAAAAATTGATAATAGTTTCAATACTATGACAAGTTGATCTTTGAGTTTTATGATATCAAACATTCTATATCCATGAAAAACTTAAATTTTTGTTTGCCTAATTGTTTTACAAGAACAATGGTTTTGTTAGATATGATTTTCAAGCATAATTAGTGCTCAAACTTATGTAACAACTTATAAATGTTTAATTATTTTATCATAATGATTCTTAAAAATATTATAAGAATGAAATCATTTTGTATCTTTTGTTTCTGTTTTTAAAGGTTATTTGCTCTTGTCAACCAAGTTGAGAACAAGTAATCATATATTCACTTTTGGTGTCTTTGTTATGTTGTAGACAATACATGATCATATGGATAATTATGTTTGTTGTTGCAAACATCATAGAGTACTTAATATGTCGACCCTTAGGCTGTAGCAATTAGCATGCATGCACAACATCTTAACAAACACACTTAAGTTTCCAACTTATACAATTATCTTGTAGGTTTAAACAGGCATTTAAACAACTTGAGTTTTGGGTAGCTATATGTATTACACACATACA
>BQNB010163739.1:0-14409 GCA_026074375.1 Tanacetum coccineum
ATTTTGTCTATAGCTACCAAAATAAATGACATCTTGCACTTGTCACGATGTATGAGTTTTGAAACGCAACGAGTAAAGAAATTACTAGCATATCCACTAGGTATTTTTCTTGGACTCATATTATTCCTAAAAGTGCTAAATACCCTTGTGGCTATGTAGATGATAAAGGAAGAATTGCATGCTAAAATTCAAGTTAAATGAGAGCATGAATGGCTATTCCCTCATCTACATAAGTAGAACTTCATAGACTCTGTTAAATACCTAAGTACCTTACTACTTGTAGGCATTCTAAGAGAATAGGAAAGTAAATAAATTGCTATTTGCTTTTTACTGGTGATGTAACACTTACAATGTTGACAAAACCAGTGAGAGCTATGCGTTTTACTACTGAAAAGACATTCATGTGAGGTTGTCAAATTCAGTGGGAGCTACAAGATTTATTTCCTTGTTAGTTACCCATATTATTTCTAGCATGCTTTAAAATAATACATTGCTTTCCGAATATGAACCACCATGATTTTAAGGAAAATTGCATTTTATTTTATAAGATAACGTGTTGCTTTCCGAAATGTTATCTATAGAATAACAATCCACAATTCCTTATTAAACGTTATGCGTCGAAATCCACTTGTAATATCTATGACAATATCATATTGTTTGTACATTCGAGCGCTTGTCGTATTGTATTACATAATGTTGTCCCGTACACTAGTGGGAGAAATCTTAAGTGTATGCAAGGAACAACATATAACAATATGATTATTGGTTTCTCTTGACCGCAAAGGTAAGAAAGCTAATAATTATACTAGGGTATAAACACACAAGATGTTTGTTACCCTATTACATTTAAGTGTCAAGATATATTATAAAGCTACATCAGTACATTGACTACATATTTTAGTCAATATAATTATGGTTCGATTATATAATCATAATTATGAAGTATGTAATTAACTTGAAATTACTATTGAACTCAAGAGTTTGCGTTCATAATTACTTTAGTTAGAATAATTATGTTCTTGTTAAGACATAATTATAAAGTCCTTGAAATTATCAATGACTCATAACATAAATTAAGTAGTAAAATTGTTATATTTTCTTGATTAACACATGAACAATAAGATCTTTCAATTATTCAAAGACTCATAACGTATACTTGACATGTTCTGTTTTCTTGAAACACATGAACATAGAGTTATTGTACTATTCAAAGATATATACTTTATAGCATGCACTTAGTTTTAAAATACTTTTTATTCAATTTGGCTCGACCCAATTGGTGAGTATTTGATCTAAAGAGAATTAAGTTATCTAGAGAATTCTGATGGAGTCTCACAATTACAATATTCATAGAATACCACATTATTATGGTATGTCTAATGTGTTGAAACAAACTATATTCATATTGTTTGATTTCTGATAACTTAAATGGCTCTACATCCAAATCGATCAAGGTTAGAATTTTGTGTGTGTCATGGATACACTCAATATAGTTTCAACCTAGAAGGTATTCAAGACATCATCTGTAGGTCTAGGGTTTTGGATCTGTTGGGCCTTTGTATGACTATAACTAACTTGAATAAATCCAAGTTAACTATGTGAGAGACAATGACTATGAATACTTATGCTAATGCAGAATCTTAACACAAGTATCAAGAAGAACAGAATATGAAACTAACTTCATATATTGCTATTAATTTCTATTAGGCTTGTATACCTAAACACTATGCCGTAGGGTTCCTTTTATAAACCAAGGAAACCCTAATGGGCTTTACAAAACGTGTAAAAGGATAATACTTATCCTTTCCTAATAAATCTCTAACTATAGTATAACTATTAACTATTCTGTTACATAAACAGACTTAACTAAATACTACCAGTACTAACTATAGTACTGCTACAATTAACTTAGTACTGCCAGACTTAACATTAGTACTGACAGAACTAACTAACATTACTAGACTTAACTGTTATACTACCAGTATTAAGTCTGTTACAATATATTTCCTAACAATCCTCCCCTAACTTGATCTTCACTTGTGATCTTCAAGTTTCTTCAAATGTCTTCAATTTGAGCTTCCTGAGGATGTTGTAAACAAAACTCTTTGAATTATTCTTGATCTGCAATTCTTCAAATCATCTCTATTTGTTCTCTGCAGCAACTAGTCTTCAAAACTCTTCAGCAACACTTCTCATCAAGAATAATTAAACAGCTACATTGACTGTATGTACATCAGATCATATAGTTTCTAACTATTCTCATCACTTCCAGGTGTGTTAACTCCTGTGAGAGGTGAATCTTTGAAAAATTTAAATGGATTTGATGTCTCTTTACCAGTTAGCCATTAACTCTGGAGTAGTCAGTCCTTTGGCCACCAAAAAGGTGCATGTCCATGGTCGACTGAAAGCCATTTCAACTCTCAGTACTTTAAAATTGGTGAGTTGAATACCATATGGTTTTTGGCAAACCATTATAACCATAAATGGATTTGATATGCCTTTACCTGAAGCCGTTTGCTCAGGGCTAGTCAATCATTTGGCACCTAGAAAAGGTAAATTCCATGGTGGATTACCATATCAACTCTTTGTACATGAAACTTGGTGAGTTGATGTACCATTCACTTTTTGGTAAAGTGTCAACCATCTTATATGGATTTGCAATTTCTCTTTACCATAAGCCATAATCTTATGGACTAGTTATGATTTTTACACAGCCTTTACCACAATCTATAAACTTGTGGGCTAGCCAACTCTTTACTAACTAGATATGGTGAGTTGATAACCATACAATTTTTAGCAAATTGTCAGCCATTAACGGATTTAAGAAGTCTTTACCAAGAGCCGTTTGCTCTTGGACTAGCCAGTCCTTATGTCTGTTAGACATGGTTGACTGATAACCATTTGTTGTGTTAGTACATAGCACCTCCACCAAGTGTTATTCTTCTCATCTCTATTACTTCCTAATACCAGCTTGATTCTCCATCCATTTTAACAGCTTGTAGCAATCCTCATCTGGTTTTCCTCCTTGAAGTTTCTTATCTAGTATAGCTTTGCATACCTCAGTAGATAAAGGATATTGTCTTTCAACTAGCATATATATATATATATATATATATATATATATATATATATATATATATATTTAAATCATTCAATAAACCTTAAAAGTTCACATAAACCACATCAACGGATAGTTTTTGGTAAACTGTCAACCATCAACGGATTTGAGAAGTCTTTACCAAAGTCGTTTGCTTTGGACTAGCCAGTCTCTGGTATGTTAGAACATGGTGGACTAACAACCATTTGTTGTGTTAGTGCATAGCACCGTCCACAAGTGTTAATCTATTCTCAAACTACAAAGACATGAACAAACTCTTTATCTGGTATGCCATAGCTCTGAAAATTCTTTCAAACAATTTTACAAATTTATTATTGCTGAGCTTGTTTCTCAATTAACTTTAAGAGTTGATAACAGATCTCATCTTTTCTATCTCTCAAAAGCTTCTTTTCAAGCATAGATTTGCAAACTCTTGATGGTAACGGATACTTAACCTCAGTCAGTATATCGATGTGTGCAGCCTCCACGGTCAAACAATGAACACCGCAGCTATGAAAGTATCTCCAATTGAGTATCTGTTGTTGATGTGGCAACCTCCAAATTTCATCCTTTTCAGATGGTGGATCAAACATAGTCTTTAAATCTCCCCATAAAACCCTTCATATTCTTCTTCAGGCCTTTTATTTCCATATTTCAACATCATCAACCTATACATCTCCTTGAGATCATCTCTTATTAAATCATTCAATAAACCTTGAAAGTTCACATAAACCACATCCGTATTATCTTCCCTGATGATTTGATAAGCACCTCTCTTTCCAGTCTTGATAATCTGCCATTTAACTATCTTTGCAGGTGCTGGTCCTTATGGAATTGAACTCATTGGAAACTCTTCAGAAGATGGTTCATCTGCTCTTTCCTCTATGTAGGCTTTAACATCCTCCTCGGTGCCAGACTTTGCAGATTCGGGCCTCTTCTGTAATCCTTTCCTTGCTAAAGATTTTCTTTTAGTATATCTTAAGATTGGCTTTTTAGTCTCAAATTCCTCTTCTCTCTTCACTGGCTCTTTATCTTTCTCTTTAGAAACAGAAACATCCTCTCTTGTGTCAAACTTTAGTTTCTTGGAAGATTCTGTTTGAAGTTCTACACCAATTCTTTTTCTACTCTCTTTCTCTGTATCCATAGGCACAAACCTTTCCATGCTTCTCATCAAATACTCAAACTTTTCTTTATGTTCTTCATCAGTAAGCTTCTTTATCTGAGTCAATTTCCATCCACCCTGATTCTTCAAATAAGTGGCCATATACTGTCTTTGCTGAGCCTGAGTCATTGGTTTATCTCTTTGAGCTTTTGCCTTTTTCTCTTCCAATAAGTTTTTCTTCTCTGAATTATCAACTCACCAATTCTCTGAGCATATATCAGCCTAAAGGATACTCTTCTCCTGCAATTCTCTTTAACCAGATCTGGATTGCTTCCAATTTTTAGCCCGAATTGTGTCCATCTTCTTCTGTATATAAACTGAGCAGCCATCTTGCACTTGTGCCAATTCTTTTCTTTTTGAGCTTCAAGACAACTCTCAACTCCTCTTGCAATCCTTTTTGCGGCCCATTTGTCTATCTTTTTAGTTCTTTCTTCTTGGTATTTTCATTCCTACTCCTCAGCTTGTATTCTTGCTATTTCTGCCAAACTAGTCTGCTCGTATTGATTCGCGCGTTTCTTTGTTTCTTTTGGTCTGAGGGTCTCTTCAAGTATGCCATTCCTTTCTTTGACTAACACCTAACATGTTACCACCACCAGAACTAACTTTTTCACTAGCAAACTTAATATTTGTGAAACCAGTACTAATATCTTTAAAACCAGTACTAACATCATCAAAACCAGTACTAACATCTTCAGCATCCAATCTCCTTCTAACTTCAGACTTAACATTTTTCTTCTTGGTCTTGATTTGACTAAGGGCTTCAGCTAGAGTTTCAGCTGCTTCTAGACCTTGAGGACTAATATCTGTTTCTCCTGAAGATTTGTCTTGTTTGGGAGTCTCAAAGACTTTTGTTTCATCTTTTTGTAAATTCCTCCCCTGTTTGGAAGAATTTTTAGCAGCCTCATCTTCAGAATCGGTAAGTACAACTTGTCTTCTCTTGACAACCTTTTCTAGTTTCTTCACTTTCTTCACCAACTTCACTATTGCATTCCCCATAGTCTGCTTAGTCTGCTTGAGATCCTTCTCCAAGCTGTCAATCCTGGTCATTAACTATGGAACCAGTTGAAAAAGATCATCGACTGTCATGTGACCTGTTGCTGCCTTATGAGTATGAGTAAGAGCCTAGGTGTGTGGAATGTCAGATGCTTTTCTAGGTGATGGTTGTTTAAAAGAGTGCTGCATGGTTGCATGTTCAGGTGCAGTAGAAGGTGATGGAGGTTGAGGTATAGGTGTAGGTGGAATGATGGTGGATTCAGTTGGTGCGGGTTGAGTTATATGTGGTGGTGGAGCTATAAAGGATGATGGTTGAGTTGTAGGTGGTGTTGGTGGTATCTCAGTAGATGTTGGTGGTATCTCAGTAACAGATAGAGCTTCTTGTCCTACACTAGAATCAACGACAGGCAACCTAGCAGGCAACAATGGTCTTGGAACCCCCCCTAAAACCCCTTTTCATGTTTCTAAAAATCTTTTTGGTCAAAGTCACAGCCAGATAAGGGTGTTTGTTTTCAGTTTGTATTTTCCCAAGATCATTGTAAGAAAACGAGGATACATAAAAACTTGTTGCTATCAGTTTGCCACCAGGCTATCAAAAATTAGTTTTGAAAAATTATAAACTCTGCCAGTGGAAAGACAAATCAAAGCAGTAGCAATTGTGCTACTAAATTGATCCCATCCACCACTTTTAGAGCTTATACAATGTAAAATATGGTGGACTAAGAATCTCCATTGGGGTGTGAAAAAGCTTTTCCAAAAGGTAAAAGATCCATCAGTAGGATACCCCATATTCCCTATACCCTCAAAAAATCTCAGTGTTTGGCACATGGTTATCCTGAAGCATCTTGCTTAATTGAAGCTTACGTCTATTAGAATGCCTTAGTGATTGTATACTCAATAGTATCAATAGTTGCCTTTAACTCTAGAGTCCCATCAGCAAGAGTTGAGGCAGTAGCAGTCTGCCAAAACTATTTGACTAGGGAGTCATAGATAGTAGGATTGTGAGTTAAAGCATACCTGAGGTTGGAACCTCGCAGAAAATCCACTATCTCTGCAAACCCTGCACTATCGCATGTATTGAGCAAAAGCCCACTTGATTATGCTTATCGTATATTTATGGATGCCATTGTATAACTAGTTTGTGATATTGTTGAAGATTAGCAACTGGGTTTGATGCGTTTTGGTAACTGAGTACTGATTGAACTTGCTAATTGACTTTATATGCGAAAAACAATAAATATTGATTATCCCTCCAAGAAAATAGATGCTTTGTTAATGAAGAAAACGATTTTAGGTGAGATAAAACAGTAAATATCCAATTTGTATCATTATCTGCTTAAATATCCCCGCAATTTGCTCTAACGGTTAGATTTAGAGAAAAGTCAAAGTTGTGCGACCAAACAGTACTAACGACTAGTTACCAGTATTAATATTAGCCTACCAGACTTAAGTCTGGTCAACCAGTATTAATATTCTATTGTCAGAACTTACCATAAGCTTACCAGGATTAACTAGTAAACTACCAGAATTAATAAAGACAATACCAGTATTAACTTTTTCCCTCACAACTGTCTTTAATCCATGCTCCAATCCATCTTTGAATCCATGCTTAGCCTGAAAGAGTTAATGCAAACACAAAACACAAAACTATACACTACATGATTTAATTATTCTACCAAAACTAATTATGCTAACTAACATAACAAACTATAAACAATCCTCCCCTTAAATGTAGATAGGGATTTACCATACCAATGTTGACCACCAAAAAGTTGAACCTTGGTCCATCAAATGCTTTAGTCAATAGGTCAGCTACATTATTATCTGTGTGAATCTTTTGCACTTGTATGAGCTTCTTTTCATATGCATCTCGGATGAAATGATGCCTTATCTCTATGTTCTTTGTCTTAGAATGAAATACCAGATTTTTTACTATACAAATTGTGCTTTCATTATCAATGTGGATTTTGGTATTCATGAAATTGAAACCATAGTCTAATAATTGATTTTGAATCCACAATATCTGTCCACAACAGTTTGCAGCAGCAACATATTCAGCTTCAGTAGTTGAGGTAGCTACAATGGTTTGCTTTTTGCACTGCCATGAAATCAGCCTCCTTCCAAGAAATTGACATCCACCAGTTATGGATTTCCTGTCTAGATTAGCTCCAGCATAGTCACTATCTGAAAAAGCCTCCAAGTTAAAAGGTGATTCTCTTGGATACCATAAGCCCAAATTAGGTTTGCCCTTAAGGTATTTGAAGATCCTCTTCACAGCAATGAGATGTGACACCTTTGGATTGACCTAAAAATGAGAACAAGCACAAACAACAAACATAATATCTGGCCTAGAGGCAGTTAGATACATAAGAGAGCCTATCATAGATCTATACAGGTGTACATCTACATCAGCTCCCTCCTCATCCTTGGTTAATGCCATCTTGGTTTCCATTGGAGTAATTGCTGTTTTCACACTTGCAAGATCAAATTTCTTCAACATGTCAGCAACATACTTGTCTTGAGATATAAAAAGACCAGTCTGACTTTGTTTGACTTGCAATCCTAGGAAGAAAGTAAGTTCCCCCATTGAACTCATTTGAAACCTTCCTTTCATCAAGGTCTCAAATTCATCACACCAAGACTTGTTAGTAGATCCAAAAATGATATCATCTACGTACACTTGTACTAGCATGATATCCTTGTTGTTTTTCTTAATGAACAAAGTCTTGTCAATTGATCCTCTTCTATATCTATGCTCCTCTAAGAATGACGACAGAGTAGCATACCAAGCTCTAGGGGCTTAATGTAAACCATACAAAGCTTTGACCACCTTATAGACCTTCTTAGGATGATCAGGATTAATAAAACCAGGAGGTTGAGAAACATACACCTCTTCATCTATAGTGCCATACAAAAATGCACTTTTGACATCCATTTGGTATATTATGAACCCCATAAATGAGGCAAAGACTAAAAATAACCTAATGGCTTCTATTCTTGCCACAGGAGCAAAAACCTCATCATAGTTAATACCTTCCTCCTGTCTGTGACCTTGGGCAACTAACCTTGCCTTATTTCTGACCACTACTCCTCTTTCATCTCTTTTATTTCTGTAGACCCATTTAGTCCTAATTACCTTTGCTCCATGAGGTAGATCTACTAGAATCTATACATGTTGCAGCTTGAACTGTAGTAGCTCTTCTTGTATAGCTTCCACCCAGCTCTCATTATTAAGAGCTTCTGAAATCTTCTTTGGTTCATCCTGAGATAAGAAGCAGGCAAACAAACAATGTTGTTGATCGATGTGATTGTTTCTTTGCTGCCTTTGAACATAGCTGATAAGTGCATGAGCTCCTGATTGTTTTTGCACTTTGCTTCTAGTTTGCACAGCTAACTTAGGATCACCAAGTATCTGACTTTATGGGTGAATGTTGTGTATCCTAAGAGTAGGAATTGGACTAACAGCTACTTCTGTTGGTAAGTTGTTGAAGTCAGTGATCACACCCTTGTCATCATAAGAAGCTTCATTAAAGATGCCGTGCATAGGTCTGTGAAAAATTTCGAGCTCTGGCATATCTGAATCATCAGAATCATGCTCACCAGTATTAACTAGTTCACTACCAGTATTAACTGCGGAGGTACTGGTAGCTTTGTTTTCAAGGGCTGCTCCTAAATGCTTTTGAGCAATTTCATCCAACTTTTTTCGAAAAGCTAGAATATTAGGAGCCTCTTCTGAAATGCTAGTAGGAGAAGCCTTGTTTTCTTGTGATTGAAGATTTTGAAGCTCTGTCAAACACTCTTCTTCCTTTGAGTTTGTAAAAGGCTTCCTTGTTCCAACTTTTAGTGTAGTATGCTGGACTGCTGTAGGTACAATTATAAGCTCCTCAGCCTCATCTTCTTCCTCAGAAGCATTTGTATTTAGAGTACCTACACTATTAGTCACTTCAGAAGTACCTGCATTGTTAGTGACTGCTGAAGTACCTGCAGAGGTTAGCTAGATTTTCCAAAAACACAAGAATATAGTTCATAGAATCAGTTAGATAATCAATATCAAACATCCATCTATACCCTACACCTTGTACATTAGGTTTTTCTTCAAGAAAATTTACATGCATATTTACTTCTACCCTCTTGGTTACTAAATTATATACCCTATAGGCTTTGCTATTTAGTGAGTAACCAACTAAGAAACCCTCATCTGATTTACCATCAAACTTGCCAAGTACACTAAGAGTATCTAAAATGGTAACATGGCACCCAAAAGGTCGTTATGGTAGCAATCTTGGTTTGTGGACGAAAATACAACAAAAGCTCATAAGGAGTTTTGTTTTGAGGTTTAGTCACTCTTACCCTATTGAAGATATAACAAGCAGTATTAACTGCTTCTGCCCAAAAAGTAGTTGGTAAGAGTGAGTCAGCTAGCATAGTCCTAGCTGCCTCAAGATGAGGGTCATGTTCATTCTTTCAGCAACTCCATTTTGCTGTGGAGTTCTGGCATTACTATACGTGCTTTTTTATTCCCCTTGTTTCCCACAAAATTCAAGCATATCTCTTTCTTAAATTCAGTGCATTATCTGCTCCTTAACTGATTTTATCCCTTTGGATTAATCAAGGTTTTCATCTGCCTAATAACAGTTCTGAAGGATGCCACTAAGTTTCATCCTTGTAGCCAAAAAGAATACCCAACTACATTTGGTGGCAATCATCCATAATTACAGGCAATAACTTGCATGATTTGCTACTTTTTAACACTTGTAGTCCAAAAAAATCCATCATCAAGGTGTGTAATGGCTCAATGATTATTCTTTCTAATTTCGCCTTGCAGGAGGCCCTGTGTTGGCTTACCTTTTGACAGGCAACACAGGTATGGTCATGTCTAAAAACCTTGGAAGGTAGACCTCTTACAAGGTTTTCCTTCACAAGTTTGTTTAGATTTTTAAAATTAATGTGACCTAACCTCCTGTGCCACAATTTATATTCATCAGATTTGGCTTTTGCAATCAAACAGGCAAAACCTTTTGCAGGGGAAGGTGTCTTCATATCAAAATTATACATATTGTGTTGTCTAGGGACCTTAAAGTAACCTATTTTCATCAGGCATCTTAAAGCAGTGTTACACAACATACATTCAGTTTCAATGTAAAAAGAACCTTAAGCTGCTTATCACATATTTGTGATATAGAGAAAAGGTTAAAATGCCCTAGTTCTTTTACAAAAGACACACTATTAAATTCTAAATTTCCAACTTTTATTCTACCTTTACCAGTTATGTAGCATTTGCTACCTCCAAAGGTAACAGATCCCCCTTTGATTTCTTCAAAGTCTTCCAGGTGATCCTTGTTACCAGTCATGTGCCCTGAGCATCCACTATCAAATATGCCTCTGTCCTCTATGTTCTTGAGTGGATGATCCTGCACATGAAAAAGAGAAATTAGTTTCTCTTAGGGACCCAGGCCTTTTCAGGCTTGGGTCTGCCTTGTGGTCCTTTGACATTTACATTTTGAACAAAATTGGATCCATTATTATAACTAGAGTTTGGTCTTGTGTTTCTCCAATTATAACCTGTTGAGGTCTTAACAACAAAGCCCCAATTTCCCTTTACAACAAAAGAATTAAACATTCTTGCTGTATTTTTAACAATGGACCTTCTCATAAGTGAATGTGATTTTGAAAAATGAGCTCTTTGATTTACAATATTCACCTAGGGTCTTACAGGACTAAAACTTTTTGAGATGCCAGTAGGTACTGGTTGTTTAGGTCTAACAGGATTAACATTAAAGCTGCCAGTATTAACTTTTCGCCTAACAGAATTAACATTTGCTCGACCAGTATTAACATTAGACCTGACAAAATTAAAATTTGGCCTAACAGCATTAAGTTGTACTAGTCTTGGTACAAAGTGATTAGCATGATTAACCCTGTTTGCATTGTTCCATACTGGTTTTGCCCTCTCGTTACCAGTATTAAAAACCCTTTGTTTCTTAATCTCAGCCTCTCTTGCCATTTTCTTTTCATAGTAGTCACAATCTTTGATCAAATGGCTTAGACTGCCACAAACAAAACATTTCTTTTGTATGAAAGAGTAACCTTTCCCTAATTCTCTTTCCATCATAGCATTCCAATTCTTCTTATCCTTTTTAGGTGTTTCTTTATCTTTGATTGGTTGCCTAGGAGTTTTTATGTATGTGACACAACTAGGTTCAACTTCTTTTGATCTTGGGACAGACACACCTTTTTCATTTATTGTAACAGGTTTAGACACATACACTTCTTGAGGTACTCTTGAAATCTCAGAATCAAGATCAAAAGAATGTTCAGAGGAAGTTCCAATAGATCCTACACTGTCATTAGATTGACAGGTAGAACATTCACTGGATCTATCATCTAATACACTGGGTTCAGGCTCTTGGGGTCCTTTCTTACCATAAATATACAAAGACTCATCTATTTCCTCTTGTGGTTTAGAAGTATAGTCCCCAGATAAGGGATGTGGGACTCCTTTGAAATTATTAGTCTTTGTAAATCTACTGTACAAAGGTTTGTTAACATAATCTTCTTCTGTACACTTAAACACAGAACAATTCATTTCTTCCTCATAACCTAGAACCTCATTGTTAGATTGTATATCATATCCTAAGCCAACTTTACTGTTTAAAGTCATACCTGAATCAATTAACTTCCAAAGATTTTTAGAAGACTCCTTCCATGAGTCTACTGTTTTCTTTAATTGATCCTTGTCTTTAACTGCTTTCATTCCTATTCTCCTATATTTTTTTAAGCTTTTCATCCTTTTTATATATTTCATTTGCCTTAAAAGTAAGCTGTTCATTTAAAGATAATTGCTGCTTTTGAAAAGTAACAACTTGAGATTCTAATTTTTTAACAGCTCGAGTATAGGCAAGTATTTTAGCTTCTTGTTCACCTAATTAATTCATCTGTTCATCACATAATAATTTAAGTTTATTATATGAATCAATACAAGTTTTAGAACACAAAGATACCTCAGAATTTGAGCTTATTGCCATGAGTGCATGATTTGTCTCTTCATCTGCATTATGATCTCCCCAGTTAACAACTCCATCATCCATAGTTAGCAAGCCGATCTGATTCTTCTCTTGCTTCCCAGCTTCTTGATCTTGATAAATTGAATCTTTCTTTTTCTTGCCATCACTGGTTCCTTTTGATGTGCATTCTCTAGCAAAATGCCCAGTGTTATGACACTTGTAGCATTCAATATTCTTTTTATTAAAACCAATAGGTGCCTTCCCATCTATCCGAACTCTCCTTTCTGCCTTCTTGTAGAACTTCATTCTAATAGCAATCATTGCTATTTGCTAGTTGATATCCATTTCTTCAATGTCTACATCATCAATCTGTTCTAAATCTTGATGAAGCAAATCCAAATCTTCTGTTTGCTTAGCATACAGTGAGTAAATGACTTCATCAGCAAAAACAGCAGGTGCTTCTCTCTCTGAGACATGGTTTGAAGAAGTAGAAGGAGTGTAAGTGTTGTAGTCACCAGTATGACCAGTTTTAACCCTGTTTGAACTGCCTTTGCTGTGTGAAATAAAGGCAACATTTTGAGCACTAGTAGATGATTTTGAAGCACTTTTGATTTTTGGCTCAAAAACCCTAAGGTTGTTATACAGGTCATCAATGGATAATATATCCACATCTGGCTTAGTTCTCATAGTCATGGCCAGATTTGACCAAGCTGGGGGCAAGGATCTGAGAAACTTGTGATTGGCATCTTCAGTAGATACCTCAGCACCATGAGCTTCTAACTGTGAGAGTAATTGTTGGAATCTATCATAACCCTTCTACAATCCTTCAGAACTTGAGATATAGAATGTTTCAAACTGTTGTTTGTACACAGCCTTCAGCATCTTCTTTAAATTTGCATTACCTCCAAACCTAGTCCTGATAGCTTCCCAAATTTCCTTAGCATCATCCATTTCATGGAATCTTTGTAGATGATCTTTGGGAATGGCCATAAGCAAGATGTTTCTTGCCTTTCTTTCTTTTTCTACAACATGAATTTCGGCAGCAGATACTGGTGGAAGGATTCTAATAACACCATCTTTACCAGTTGAGATTCTTTTCTTGGAGTTTCCATTTTGAATTACCTTCCACACATCATTGTCTATGTACTCAAGGTAATGCTCCATATCCATAGACCATATATCATACTCCTCCTTCTTCGAAATTGGGAGTTTGATATTTGAGATATCAGTGGTCGTAGTAGTGGGTTGTTGTTGTTGTTGTTTAGGCTTGTTGGTTGCAGTACTGCTGTCTGATGCTTCTTCATGGTTTGATGCTTCATCATCACTAAGATGTTGAGAGAAATCATCATTTGCAGGATGAGACATTTTTCTAAAGATCTAATAGTGTATGTTTTAGTGATTCTTCTTATTCAGAGTCCCTCTAGTGGCTGTGATACCACTTGTTAGTCCAATGCTTTGGATTTGTTGAGCCTTTGTATGACAATAATCAACTTGAATACATCCAAATTAACTATGTGAGAGACAATGACTATGAATACTTATGTTAATGCGGAATCTTAACACAAGCACTAAGAAGAACACAATGTAAAACTAACTTCGTATATTGCTATTAATTTCTATTAGGCTTGGATGCCTAAACACTATGCCGTAGGGTTCCTTTTATACACTAAGGAAACCCTAATGGGCTTTACAAAACGTGTGAAAGGATAATACTTATCCTTCCCTAATAAATCTCTAACTATAAGATAACTATTAACTATTCTGTTTCATAAACAGACTTAACTAAATACTACCAGTACTAACTATAGTACTGCCAGACTTAACTTAGTACTGACAGAACTAACTAACACTACCAGACTTAACTGTTATACTACCAGTATTAAGTCTGTTACAATATATTTCCCAACACATGAAATGGTTAGATATTTGTTGTAGCAGATGGGTAAGCTGGTTAGGGGTGAAGGAGGTGTGTCATGGAGGTACTTGATTGCAAAGAAAAGCTTTAAAATGGGTTAGTTTGCAAGAAATGGGGTCACGGGTCAACTAGGGCTTGAATTGAGTTTTTAAGCTTGTATTTCGTGTGTACTTGATCCAAGATGATAGATTACTGATCTTAAGGTTTGTATTAAGGATTATAATCAAGGTTTGATAAG
>BQNB010163740.1:1627-14409 GCA_026074375.1 Tanacetum coccineum
AGAAGAAACTCATACAAGTGCTTAAGATCCACACTGATGACAATGTAGCTGATCTACTAACCAAGGCATTTGATGTTAGCCGATTTCAGTTCTTGGTTGTGTCAATTGGGATGATAAATCCATAACCTACATTGGTTAAAGGAAGACAATATGAATGAGTCATCTGTGGATGAAAGAGGTAAAACACATTTTCTTTCTTTACATGAATCACAAAGCATACTCTTCAACAAGCTAAAACACACCATGGCAAATCAAACTTGTTCCAAGAAACCCCTAAAAACCATGGCAAATCAAACTTGTTCGAAGAAACCCCTAAAAACCTTATGCTCCACCTTTCTAAACATCAAGATTCAACCACCATCATGCAAGCAGAACAAACTGTACCAACAAGAACTAGACCAAGAAACTGTGTTGTACCTAATCGTAAACCTAAGGACAAACCACATTTTAACAAGGGTGCAAAAAGGTTGTTTATTAAGAAACAACATCATCATGAGTAAGAAAGAGTTGGCTGTTGTTCAAGAGTAAGAAGATTGCTCAAGTTGTTAGTGCTTGGATTAAGAGTAAGAATTCTCTTGTGAAGCATTTTGAAGACATGAGATTATGTAGACCATCCAAAGAGTATTTGCAAGTGTGGTTCAAACCACCAAGAGACGAGTCTATGTCATGTTTGACAACAAAGGGGATGCATACCATTGGAGAGGTGTGTGCCAGGTAAAATTGGTTAGTATGTAAGTACTACTATTAGTAGAAATATTAGCAATTAGTTAGAGTTGTATAGTTTTAGTTATGGATACATATTAGCTAGAAGTGATGCTTGTCAACGCTTAAAGAAGATTAAGAGAGTCACTGAGAAGAGTCACTAATGGTGCTGAAGCATTCCTGATACTTACATTGTTCATTCTTTGTTTGGACAAAGTTAGTACCGACCATGCAAAGTTAGTACCGCTGGGCAAAGTTTGTACCGCTA
Organism: Tanacetum coccineum; assembly: GCA_026074375.1. NCBI lineage: Eukaryota > Viridiplantae > Streptophyta > Magnoliopsida > Asterales > Asteraceae > Tanacetum > Tanacetum coccineum. The sequence continues at coordinate 2,598 of BQNB010163740.1, forward strand.
AAGAGACGTTGGAGAAAAATACCGCCAAGGGTACAAAGTGTAAATTGGAACGTTTTCTTTAAAATTAGGTCACCCAAACCTATAAGAATCCATTTCAAAATAGACACAACATACTGCAAGCAATCTCTCTAACTGTCATTCATCTTTACAAGCCCTAATCTCTCTTACCGACGATCTCTATCTCTCTCTTCTAAGCAAAATGGCTGCTCTTGAGTCCTGTCCTAAGCACAACATGATCGCATACTTGGAAAAGACTGAAGGGAATGTCGAGTTTCATGAAGTCATTGATTTTCTTCGAAGAAGTTATATTTATCATGCGCTCACTGTAAGTCCTGTTGTTTCAACCACATTCGTTTGAACAGTTTTGGACTCCTGCTAAGTCCAAAAACAATCACATGTAAGGCCATTAACTGCACAAAGGTAGCTAGCAAGGTTATGTCTATCTCTGAGGCATCAATTCGAACTGATCTTATTTTTGATGATGCTGATGGGATAGACTCATTACCAAATCAAGCTATCTTTAATGCTATTCAACGTATGGGATATTAAGGGGATTTAACTGTGTTAACATTTAACAAAGCTTTATTTTCACCCCAATGGAGGTTTTTATTTCACACAATTAATCATTGTTTAAGCTCCAAAAGTACCTCTTGGGATCAAATTCCAAAAGTACCCTCCCCTGCTCCCACTAGTGAAGTCCCAAATGAGTCACTGCCTGACTCAACTTCTGCTCAACCTAGTGAGGTACCTTTTGAGCAACAACCTGACCCTTCCCCAGGACCTTCACCCAGACCTTCACCACAACCTTCACCCACTCCTATTGTTCCTGATTCAATCCCAGAACCAACTGGTGAGAATCTTGGAGATCATTCATCCAATGATATATCCCTTTCAGGGAATGAGGATGAAATGACACTCCCAAATGTCTATGATCTTTGTATCTCTCTCTATTGTCAACAGGTTCAGATCAGCCAAAGAAATTAAATCTTGAAGGCTCAGATCACCAGCTCAAGAAGCTCAAGCTAAACCTGTCATCATACATTTCAAAGCTTATCTGAAGACTGTTCTCATTGCAGAAAGACTTATTTTCCCTAAGGAAGAGCTCCTCAAAGAAACAAAGGATGCACAAAGAGTCTGTATCCAAACAAGGGAGGAAGAATGCAAAAGGAGAATCATCAGTTCAAAGAGATCCTATGTTTGATGTAATGCCTGAAGACAACATTGATCACATGGAAACAGACAATGCTCAAAGTGAAGGGAGGACAAAAGAAATGGTGGATGAAGACAAGGAGATTGATGAAGATAGACTTAGTACTGAAGATGCAGTTAGTACTGACAAAGAAAAAGTTAGTACCGACTTTGAAAAAGTTAGTACCGACTTTGAAAAAGTTAGTACTGACAAGCCAAAAGTTAGTACTGACGGATCTAAAGTTAGTACTGATGAACAAATTGAAGGTGCTGATGATCAAGTTGAAGGTACTGAAGAGAAAAATGAAGGTACTGAAGAGATCTTTGAAAGTACTGAAGAGCAAAGACCAGGTACTGAAGAGAAAGTTGAAAGTACTGCTGGGCAAATAGAAGGTACTGAAGATCAAACTAAGGAAGAAATTGCTACTCAAGCTTCTCAAACATCCACTCAAACACCCACATCTATGATATTTGGTGATGATGAAACAATAGCTACACTTCTACTCAACATGAGTAAAGCCAAAGCTGTTTCTAAAGAAAAAGAGAAAGGTGTAGAGTTGAAGGATGTTGAAGAAATTGATAGACCTAGGCCTACTTCTCAAAGATCACTTCTCACATTAAAACCTCTTCCAAAGATTGATCCTAAAGACAAAGGGAAGAAGAAGATTGAAGAGGTTGATGAATCTGAAAGTGAAGATGATGATATTCCTCAAGCTGTGAAGAAATTCAAACAGCTTGAGAGTGATGAAGAGTTGGCAAGGAAAGTTCAAGAAGAATGGGAAGCTGAAGAGGAGAGAAATAGATTGGCTGAAGAAGAAGCAACAAATGAAGCTCTCATTAAAAACTTTGATGATATCAAGGCAAGAATTGAGGCAGACAGAATCCTTGCTGAGAAGCTTCAAGAGCAAGAAAGAGAGCAGTTCACTATAGAAGAAAGAGCTAAGTTCCTTCATGGATAGAAATTGTGCTCGAGAAAGTTTCATTGTCAACAAGATCAGAGGCAATCAGAAACAGACCTCCAACGATAGAATCAATTTAAGAAAATCAGATGATGACCTACTTAAAGCATGTGGGGAACTTCAAACATTCTGAGTTGAAGAGTAAGAAGTTTGAAGACATACAAGCAATGTATGAAAAGATAAAAAGGTCAACTGAAGATTTCATTGCTATTGGGTCTGTTGAAGATGAAAGCCTAATCAAGAAAATGAAAAAGAAAGATTCCTCCAAAGGAGAAGAGATCAAGCAGGAATCTAAAGAAGAAGTCAAGCAAGAGGATAAAGAAGAAGAGAACACAAGAAAGAGAAAGCAGGGTACAAGGAAAAAGATGAAGTCAAGGAAAAGAAGATTCAAACAAGATACTTCTCAAGATGACCCATCTGACACTGAAAAAGAGAATGATGAGCTGAGATTGTGTTTGACAATAGCTCCAGATGAGGACAAGGAAGTAGATTATGAGTATTGCAAGAAGTATCCATTCATCTGAAATGGAAGACTGAGAATCTTGGCACTAAACCACAGTTTGATGAATCAAAAAGATTAGAAGAGATTAATTTGAATGTGGTAACTAGAAGTAATGGTCAAAAGAGATTCTTCAGTACATTGATGACAGTGCTTTCAGTGTTTGACAGAGAAGACTTAGATGCTGTATATAAACTTGTGATGGACATATATCAAGACAAGATTCCTGAAGGTTTTGATAAAGTACTTTGGGGAGATTTGACAGTTATGTTCCATTCCAGCAAGAAAAGATGAGTTTTGGAAATCAAAGCATGAATGGATTATAATCAGTTGGAAGTTGCACAGTTCTTCAGGGGTACACACTTTGATGACTGATGAAGGATTAGTCGTTCACATGCTAATAGAGAAGAAGTATCCTTTAAAGATGGAAATACTGGTGCAAATGTTAAAGCTAAAATTAGAATCTGAAGAAGAAAGTACAATGGCTTTGGAATTGATAAGATTTATCAAGAAGATACTTGCTGATTTAGAATCTAAAGAATAAGACTGATGGAAGTGAGAAGGGATTGAGTGTTGGCTAACCACCACACAACAAATGGTTATCAATTCACCATGCTTAACAGGCATAAGAGTTGGCTAGTCCACAAGCAAACGGCTTGAGGTAAAGACTTATCAAATCCGTTTATGGTTTACAATTTACCAAAAATTGTAGGGTAATCAACTCACCTTGCTTCTTGGTGAAGAGTTGGCTAGTCCGAGATCAAACAGTTCTTGGTAAAGACTACTCAAATCTGTTGATAGCTGATAGTTTGCTAAAAACTATATGGTTTATCAATGCACCATGTTATGACAATGAAGCATTGGCTAGTCCAAACTCAAACGGTATTTGGTAAAGACAAATCAAATCCGTTGATGGTTGACAGTTTACCAAAAACTGTATGGTAATTAACTCACCATATTCTTAGAATGAAGAGTTATCTATCCCAGAGCAAACGGCTACTGGTAAAGGAACATCAAATCCGTTAATGGCTGGTAGTTTGCCAAAAACTACAAAGCCAACTTAGTTGGATTGTAGGTAACAAGATGTTGCTGAGTAGCTGAAAAGATGTTGCTAAATTGCTGAAAAGACAAGGATGCTGCTAAAGAAGGATAGAGTGTACAAGATTAAGAAATGATGAAGAATGTTTGGATACATCCTCTGTGCATCAAGTTCTTAAAGGATTGAAGAAACATGAAGTTAAAATAGTTTAACATTCATGTTTAAGGGAGGATTGTTAGGATTAATGTTTTCTTAACTTAGTACCGACAGTACAAATAGTTAGTACCGACAGTTATACTTAGTACCGACAGTACAAAGTAGTTAGTACTGTTAGTTAGTTAGTACCGTTAGTAGAAAGTTAGTTAGTACCGTTGAGAAGATATTTAAAAGATATTTATGAGATATTTTAGAAAAAGATATGTAAGCCTTTTAGGGTTATCCTTGATATATAAAAGGCACCCTAGGCATAGTTAGAGATAAGAGTTCCACACAAGATAATAGAATACACAATATCATAGTTAGCAATCTGTAATCCTCAAGAACACTTTAATAAAGTTGTTATTCAGTTGTTCATTGTTCTTCTTGGTACCTGTGTTAAGATTCCGCATTAACATATTGTATTCAAGTCATTGTTTCTACATAGTCGTTTGTATTTATACATCTTGGCTATCATCCTTTATAGGCTGCAAAGATCCATTCAGTTTATCAGGACCTTCACGTACTCTTGTCCTGTTTCTTCCAAAATAAACCCCATGTCATGTGTATTTCCTCTAAATGAATTCCAAGTACTAAAAATATAAAAAGACGATTAAGCACATATTTTAAGCATTTTTGCATAATTATAAGGGTTAAATGACCCCAAAAAGTGTATAAAATTACACCTCATCAAATACCCCTACACTTGGATTTACTTGTCCCCAAGCAAATGAGCTGTTTTACCTAGACAATAGCAATATCGGGGGCATTTAACTTACTCTTTAAAGCTATTCATGGCACAACCAATTAGAACTTGTAACTAGAAACACAGAAAACATACACTAGCACCTCACAGTAAATGTTTGGATTCTCTCTTTCTCTCGGGTGTATAATGAATTATAACATTATGGAAAACGGAAAATTTAACACTCATTACATGTCATAGCATACAAATTACCATAGGCTTGATAAATGATCAAACCTCCACCGCTACGCGTAAGTACTAAAAGTTACTATCAAAGAGGTCTTTAAAGGGTTGTGGGGTGTAGGTGTAATATGATAAACATGGAAACGGAAACAGATGGGAAATATTTGGGGAGTGACTTTTTGGGTGAATTTTGGGGTGAAGTGGTGAGTTAATTATTTATAAGAATACACGCTAATTTGGTTGCTAAGCCAATGACTCGCACACTCGGAGAAAGATATACAAACTCTACACAACTTTACATCAAACTCTTTCTTTTTTTTCTCTCTTTATTTTCTTAACATCGCTTGGGGTTTGATGACATCAAATAACGTCTATTTTATAGCATCATTTATCCCTATGTATTTAATCCATTTTGTATAATTACTGCAAAGAATTGTTACTTAATCATTTGTATTTGATAATTGCAGTAATTATGGAGTACTTGGTGAAGTTATGCTAAAAGGCACGCACTTTGGAGCATAAACAAAGAGTTCGAGAAAGTCTACTATCTAACAGAAATACACCGTATTATTCTAGACCTATACGACGTATCCAAGAATTTGACGAATCAAAACACCATTTCTTGACTTTGAAGAACACACCGTATCCACATCAACGATACGCCATATATAATACTTTGGTCAACGAAGAAGAATCAACTAGTTTTACCTTAATAAGCCGTATCCATCAAGAATATACGGCGTATTCGTGCCTACACTTCACAAATGACCACGAAGGATTAGAGACCCAATACGCCGTATCCAGGAGACATCAATACGCTGTATTCACAATATAGTAATAAATATTCTAGAAGATATCAAACGTGGTCCTTACTCCAAGAAATCCCCAATACGCCGTATCCCACATCGCTCGATACGGCGTATCAATCAATTTCCAGACCCTATAAATAGACGACCCTAAACTTAGTTTTAGGTATGCAAGTGAATCCCTAAACCACCAAGTCGACCAAGAGACGAATAAAGGAGCATAGAAGGTCAGAAAATAGCCTCAAGATCATAGGAAAACTCTTGTAATCCTCACGTAATCGTATACGCGTTCGATTAAGGTTTCTTTATTTTAATCGTTCATATATCAAACCGTATGTATTTTTACAATGACTATCGGCTGATACCTTTAGGTATCAGCCGTGTTATAAAGATCTAATGTTTGGTTTGTTTATCTTGATTACTCTATTTATCATTGATTGTTGTTTATGTTTATCAATTTATATTCGTTTACGTGCTTAAGTATGCGACCTATCATTCAACTGGGTCTAGTCCTACATATTTAATGTGCTGCAACTTTGGTGTTGTTTGGGCGTAGGCTAAGAGTTTATGATAACTCTCCATATTGCAATTTATATATCTAGAATCATAGGATCACAAATATTGACTTATCTTTACCTTTAGATTAGTGATCTTAGTTAAGCCATAACGTGACCTTGGTATCAACGAGTACGTTCTTATTCCATTAGTAAGGACTCGGACAGTAGACTACTAGTATATAAAGAGCCGTTAAGCAGTAAGTGGGTAAAGTCTCGATGAGCTAGGGTTTAGTAAGAGCACCATTACTTAGATCCTAAGATAGGTTATAATCAACATATGGATGCTTTATGTATATGCGTCTAATTGTGACAGAATAAGCGTGTCTAGGTCTTAGGAAGAAGTACCGCCTAAGTCTAGGAATGATATGCCCTTCGAGATAAGTCAATCATTACACTAAATAAACAAACCTGCATTTTATCGAATTATTCATGGTTGATACATTTTCCTTACATTAGTTCTCGACCGTCTCTCTATCGTTTGTTTGTCTTCTTGTGTGTGTTTATTGCTTTACTTGTCATCAAAACCTTAGGTTAGATACACAAAACTGTGCCAGTCTCTTAGGCTGAAACCCCCCCCCCCCCCCCTTTGCATTAGTTTTAGGTTTAACTTAGATAACTAAAATACTAATAGAATTATGAATTAACTCTCTTGCTCTCAATGATCGACACCCTACTTACCAACGAAGCTACATCCGATCAGGTATACTACCCGTTAAAGTGTTGTTTTTAAGTATAGTCAGCATTAAATAAATAGTAAAACTTGATACATAAATAATACCTACACAACGACACATCAAGTTTTTGGCATCGCTGTCAGGGAGTGAAGTTTGTTTTTAATCTTATTTAATTAGTTGGTTTAGTTTTGAGGTTTAGATTTAGTTTAGATTAATTTGCATATTTGTGTGTTTGTTTTGTGTGTTTGCTTTCTGCATTGTAAATTTTTGCATATTGTGTGCTTGGTTTCCTGCATAGGTTACGGATCAATACTGTAACTTAAGTAAGTCAGAATACGTCAAAAACAGGTGTAATCAATATATAAATACGGCATATAATTTTTTTCAAACCAATACAGCGTATTCGACTCTATCATCAATACTGAATACGGCGTATTAAGCTATTTGACCGTTTTCATTCCTATGCGGATTTATTACAGGTTAAATGGACACCCAACATTACTATGAAGGAGTCTATTAGGCGTTGAGGAATAAAAAGAACTCGTAGGCGTGGTAAGGTGTAGAACTGGGAAACATCTACGTTATGGATAATATCAGGGAATATAAGACGTTCATGACCATCTGGATGTGTTGAAACTGAAATGCCAGCTATAATCTTTAACCGACACGTTAACATCTAAGCAATAATCTCGTGTTGAAGCCTACGTAAGTTCTCCTTAATACAAGAAATTGACTTTAGGAATATCATTTGACGAATTCGACGATGAAGATTACATGGTAACTTATGACAAAATTTCATTTTCCTATAAAATAATTTATGTCAACGAATTATAAACGGATTCAGAAAATGATAATGAAAAAGTCAATATGCCTTTGTTTCCATTACCCGAGCTTACTGTAACACCCCCAAAAATCATCACAACGCAGCGGAATACCACTTGGGGTGCTACTTCATAAAAAAACAAGCTAAGAGTACAAGAGTACGACCTTCAAAACGTGTCATTTGAAAAACACTCCGGTTGATTTTCTGAAATCAAAATAATAGTTGTCCCATAATTGCATCACCATGAAAAACTTGAATGTAAAGACTCCAATGCACATCAAAAAATCCAAGCATCTAATTCACCTGAGAAAAACATGCTTAAAAGTGTCAACATTAAAGTTGGTGAGTTCATAGATTAGTTTAAATATGAATGTAAGTTTCAACTGAATGTATTTGTCCACTGTATCATCACAGTACCATGTAAAAATCCCAAATATTTATAAAGAATGCACGACACATTTTATGTCACCAAAAGTACCAATCTTATCCCAAAGATTTATAAGAGAATGCATGACCACATTTAATGTCACCAAATGGTTTCCAGATGTATTTGTTGGGCCCTGTAGTCCCAACGTGATCCGACCAGTTATATACGTTCGTTCCCAGTGATACTAGTCACGGCCTAAGGGGGTTGTCAATCTCGAATAATCTATTTTATATCATTCAAATAGTGGACTATCAACGCTATAGATGTTTCGTTACCCACACCGATAGGTAATTACCCCAACAGGGATCCACACCCGAATGCAGATCTACTTCATAATCAGTTCGCGCTCACAGCTCAAGTGATTAACAGTTCATAGACGCTATGAAACTACACTTGTTAGTAACCCATCACAGGTGTCCCCTCCAAGAACACCCGGGCAGTGATATATAAAATAATGTGTTTCCCCTCATGGGTGTTCCCTCCAAGAACACCCGGGCAGTAATGATTTGTTGCCCCATGCAGGCGCCAACAAATCGTGAATCCGATCAATCATATTCAAATGTAAATATGTATTTGTGACCAATAAATGAAGTCAAATATGTATTCCCACATGCAGAGCTATGTTAAATGAGTATGCAACCAATTTGTAATCAACCATGTAAACGTATTTGCAAACAAGCATGTTCTCACCCCAAATATATGTAAAACGAGTAAAAACAGGAGAGCTATAAACTCACCTTGATCAAAGACCACGATCAAATAATCCAAATAAATCACAACCGAATCTGCAACGATCTCGGCCACGACCTATAATTATGTCGCTCTATTATAATAAAAAATCAACGGATGCGTAACTCGTAACGAACGAAAATCCAACATACTTTTAATATGTATGACATAACAAATTACATGTGATTAGAAATCCACTTGCGCGTCTTTAAACCTTAACCCTTAGTATATTTTATGTATATATACTATTTTCCGTCAAATATAACTTATCTCTAATATTTAAAGAAAGTTAATATTTTTAGACCTTCCGTTTTTAGGACCGAATAATGATCTTAAAACTATTAATTGAAATAATATATTAATCGACCTTTAGTTTTGACCCGCTATATCTTAATTTTTAAAGCAGACAATCCTCGCTGCAAAGTAAAATGTCATTACGAACAACTTTCGTGTTTCGCCGAAAGGCTGAAACGGTCTCGAAAGTGCTCAAATCCTTTAATTAATAAACCTGTCAGATTTAATATATATTAAAAATAACATATTTTTCTACTAAAGTGTATATTCCGATTTCACTCCAGTTTCTTCGTTATTGGGAGTTAAAAGTCCCGTTTTATATCAAAACGTCCGTCAAAATATAATTTGTTATATTTTGTAAACCAAAGTCTGACTTTTCAAAGTCTCGAATCCCGAATCTCTTGTTCCGTTTTCTGCTCACAATATACCGTTACAAAAACGCGCCAAAGTCCGTTTTTAACTAAAAAACTTATCTAAAATGGTCCTCTCATTGCTTATAGTTGTAATATCAATCTCCGGTTTAAATATAATTCATATTATATTTTAGACTCCAAGTTTCATTTGATTTTCATCACATATAACCAATTTATCGATAATATAAACGAAATAATCGAATACTTTTAAATTAAACGCACCCTTTTTCGGTGTCAACACAATCAAACGCACCCGTTTCGGTGACACAATAACAAACGCACAAAAGCACACCATTTCCGGTGCATAACCAAACCCGACCAAAACAACCCGACGCCCCCGGCCTGTCCCACAGCCTAAAAAACACGAGCACCACTTTCCAAGTCACCCCCGTCGTCGGTTGTTAACCCACAACCCGACCGCACCCTTTGCGGCTGACCCGAAACCCAAACCAACCCAAACCCGACGCACCCCGTGTGGTGATAATCCATGAAACCAAACGTAACCATGCCTGTATCATCCAAACTAACAAACCCCCTAGCTGCTGTTAACAAACCACACACACCCTCGTTTCTATAAACAAAACCAACGCACCTTTTGCTGGTGGTTTGACCCGACACCCCACGCACCCTTGTGGGTCGTGGTGGCTGCCGAAACAAACACAGGGCCCTTTTTGTGAAATTAATCACCTCTCTTTCGCTTGTTAAAAAAGCAACCAACACACCCTAGATTCGGATCAAGCCAAAAACGTGACCACAACACACTCTGGTGCTGGCAACATCAAACGCACCCATTTCTTGTTTCTATATAAAAAAACCAACGCACCCTACTTGGTGGCTGTTGAGCCAAACGCAGCCTAGCTGCTGACCCGCGAACCAAACGCACCCTTGCGGCGAACAACCAAACCAACCGCACCCGCCGCGGTGCAAAACCAAACGCACCCGCGGCTGTGACAATCCAAACGCACCCCTTTCGTGAATAACAAAACCAAACGAACTCCCCTAGCTGCTATTAACAAACCACACGCAGCCCTTGCTGCTGCCAAATAAACCACGCGCACCCTAATCGATTTTAACCAAACCAAACCCACCCTCGTGGTGGCTGTTACCATTTACCAAACGCACCCTTGGTGGTTATGTCCAAACCCACCCGCACCCTTTTCTTTATAACCCAAACCAACGCACCCTAGCTGGTTTTTCTGTCGAGCCCAAACGCGCCCTTATGGTTGTTTTAACACAACCAAACACACTCTGCTGGTGCAAACGTCAAACCCAACGCACTCTTGGCTGGTGACAGAAACCAAAACGCACCCTCGCTGTGTAATTATAACAAACCAACACACCCTAACCTGTTATATGCAAACCTCAACCAAAACGCACCCTCGCTGGTGGTTTTATAAACCCTACACACCCTTGGTGCTTCTTTAAAAACCAAACGCACCATTTCTGGGTTTGCTTTTCAGAACCAAACGTACCCTTCATGGTGACTGGGGTGGCGGCTGGCGGTTGATGACGGTGGAGGAGGTGATGGTGACGGGGTGGTGATGGTGTTGTGACAAGGGTGGAGGCTGCGGTGGTATGGATGATGATGATGACGGTGTTGAGGAGGGTGGCGGGATGGAGGTGACGACTGTGGTGGCGAGTGGTGGCGCGTGGTGGTGAGGATCGGGTAGATCCGGAGATGAGAAACGTTTTATGTTTCGGTCGGAAAACCCGCCGGAAAACTTTTCCGGCGGCGGCAGCATGGTGGCCGGCGGCGGCAGGGGTGGCCGGCGGTGGGTGGCCGGATAATGGGAGAGGGGAGAGTGTTTTATATATGTGTGTGTATAAAGATGGAATGAAAAATGAAAAAAAAGATATAAACTTTTATATATATATTAAAACTTTTAATTAAATGTGACAAGTTAAAATAGTTTAGGATAAATTGTGTAAGTATTTCACAGGGACCAAAAGTGTAACTTTCGTTAAATAACGGTTCGGGACTCGTTTGAGCCACTTATCGGACGATTCAAAATACGAAACTTGCGCCATTGTTTTCTAAATCATTTTTCTGATAAAAATGAGTATTCACTCGACTAATTTTCGTAAACGTTTTATAAAATTTATTTAAAATGTTTATTATTTATTTTGTATATTTCTGATAAACTTGTCCGTAAAATTATCTTTTTACTCGAATATTTGCGTCTTCAACAAACGTCACTTTAATTAAAATGCTAAGTATTTTATTAAATATTTTTATTTAATAAAACGTGATAATTAAATATAATTTAATTATTTTTGTGTT
>BQNB010163742.1:968-14408 GCA_026074375.1 Tanacetum coccineum
TAGAAAAGATCTAAGCACAAAATGCTATGAATCTGAGCTTATGAAGTCAGATTCAAGCATTTATCAAACAAACTTATTAAAACCTGTTTTAGCCTAACAAAAACCTTAAATCCTAATCTTATAACCTTCAATTTGATGTTTAAGATTGATCTAAAGAACCAAAAGGCTCTTGACAGCACTAACTTGAGTTAGTGTTGTCTTGTGCCAAACACTCCTTTAGACAGCTTAACATCATTTTTAGCTTATAAAACTTAGATCTAAAGCTCAAACTTCAAATACCAGATATTAAATAGCTTATAAAAGATCGATTGAGCATATTTCAACAATCAAATAAGTTGTAACAATAAGCAACTAGATTATGCTAATATTTTTTGGATTTTTCAACTATTTTATATCAAAAACTTATAAAATGAAATTTAAACTAACAATTGAACTCAATAAGTAACAAACAACTATAATAAGCAGGATTAAGCTATTCTAACTATCAATAAGTTGACAATAAGTAGAAATAAGCTAAAATGCAGAATTAAGCTTTAAAAGGGAAAATAAGAACTTATAAAAACCTTTGCACAAACAAGGCTTATCATATGCTCCTAGAGCTGATCTATAAAGTTCCAACTTATCTTGGATAAGCTGGTGAGGTCATGGAATCCCTTCCAAGTTTGGCTTCCATTCCAATAAGCTGTGGTATTTTTGGGGAGAGATTGTGAAATGAAAGTCAAAGCTCAGTTTAGCTTGTGAAGCTAAACTAAGTATATTCTAGCTTATTTGTAATTTAGAAATCTTATTGAGCTTATTAGATTATAAACGAACTTATTTAAACCATAGCGTAATAAGGTAAAAACACGAATTAAATATTACCTATAAGAAAACTGAACTTTTATTGATTATTTATACTGAATAAAAGCTTTTAAAGAGTAAAATACATTAAATTAAACTAAATTGACTACAATAAGCTGAAAAATACTAAATTAAGTTAATCATACACTATGTCCTAGATGATCAACTCTGTGTGTGAGAGGCTCTTTTTATAGGCACGGGATGAAGCTTCTAGGCTTTTAGGCTTCTAGGATGCTCCCCCATCTCTAATCTTGGCCCTTCAATATTGGATTGCCCTCCAAGCAAATGATCTTGATCGTTGATTGCCTTACACGTCTTATCCTCTAATCAAATGTGTTGGGATTGCCACCGTGGATTAGTAGAGTGTCAGACGTGTCAGTGATTGGCTTCTAGAAGAAAAGGATTGAGTGTATTTGATTGATTTTAACCTGTGAGTGAGAAAGTAAAAATGGAGGGAAAAGGGGAAGACGGTAAATAATGTAATTTGACTGTGTTGACTGGTTGACCCTTTGACCCGTCTTAATATGTAAGACTCGAATTGATGTGGGCTGGGTATGGTTTTGGGCCAGGAAATGGGTTATTAGGGTTAATGGATCTAACGGGAGTTAAAGGAATTATAAGGGTGTTGTTAGGTTTAGGACTAATGGTGTAATACTATAAGGACTAATGGTGTAAGTGTTTTAGGGTTTCTTTTTAGGTTAAAGGTTTAATGGTATTAGGTTTGGTTAAGACTCAAGATAAATTCGCCTTTGGCTTCAGTTTTCTGTGCTCTTTCCATTCCCGTGCTCGGCTTTGTCCGTTTTTGCTTTGTTTTTGTCCTTTTTAATAAATATCCGTACCTGCAAGACACAAATCATGAAACATACAAATACAATGCATTTTTATCTGATTTTGGTCATTTTTGGTCTTTTTAGCTTAATTAATTAGGCAAAAGGTATGTGTAAATTAACACATACCAAAATCTGTTAACATAGATTCACCCTATAACATAAGATTCGGAGGCTTGGTAAAATGGAAAAGAAAAGTATCCATATTATTTAGAGAGAAAAAGATGAAATGGGAAGTTGTGTGTGTTCTTGAGAGAAAACACACACACACACTTTTACAAAAGTGAGCTTCACCCCTCCATGGAAGTATGGAGGGGGTTAATTTATTAGTCCTGTGACAACACAACTATCATAGCCTGTCATTATTAGTCATTATGTGTCTCGATATTAATTAAACTAAATGTAATTCGGATATGTCACCATATTTAAGGCTCACACTCTTCCCCCAATATGGGACAATACGGGAATTACTTCCATGATGTATCATGTAAAATTCAACAGAAATAACGTCTTCCAAAGAACTTCCAAAGCTGAAGTTGTCTTGTGAGTTTCTTGGTCTTGAAATTGTATTTCCAGCTTGGATCTTCATTGTCTTTATTGTCCCCCCCCCATACAGGAACCATTGTAGTTATGCATGAACTGGATTACTTCCCCTCCAATTCATTGCGCATGTCTGAAAGCTTTCTTCATAGAACCTCCTTTTTGGTGAAGTTTCTGAATCGGCTTCCCCCAAAAACCAACATCTATCTTAAGCAGATTTGTAAACATTATATTGTAGCTTGACAATCTTTACTTGTATCAATAGTGCCACAGCGGAATTTTGTAGAAGTCAAATCCACACCAAAAAGACCATGCTTTCCTGTTCATCAGGGGCTTGGGGAATAATTCGTTCAGGGGTCATGCATGCGAGAAATTAGCAAACTGTTCTTTCTCGTTTGCATATTACTTCATAAACCATACTTAAACATTTTGAGGGACTAACAAACTTACCCCTGGAATGTTGACATGGTAACATCAAGGTCATTCTATATCCCAGATGTTACACATTTTCCCCCTTGATGGTTTGCGAACTCTTGGAAGATTCATTGTCGTGTACGTCCATATACTAGAGAAGTTCTAAGTCTAAGCACCAAATCTTGATAAACAAAAGATTCATTACCCTCTTGACTTCAGAAACCGTAGAGGAGATGAAGCAAGAATCAAGTACACCTTGGTATACTCAAGGTCTTGTGTTAAATGAATGTCATTCGAAAACTTTGAAGGATTTTGCTTAGGGATGTGAAGTATCTTTGTCTTGGAATGCACAAAACTACCGCGAGAAGTGCGATTACTCTTAACCTTTAAACTCTTTGTTTAAACTTAACAATCTCGTATTCTGTCAGCTATTGTCGTGATCACTTGGTGAAGTAAACCCAATATACCAAACTTGAAAGTGAAGTAGAATCCCCCCAAATTTGTTACTTAAGTTGTTGATTGAAGAACGGTGCAGAAAACAAAAATTCAAAGTACCTATACCATCATCAAAAGTATAGAAGTACAAAAACCTCTTGGTAATTATCCACATCAGACATCTGCGGTCTGTGACACTGATGGTTACTACAACGTAACTCCTATAAGTGATAGTTGGTCCAGGTCTTCATCAACCACCGTGACGCAGGAGGAAACTAGGATAATCCAAGTCTGATTTAAATGTTATACGTTCAGAGCAAGTCATCAAATCATTTAAATTTTTTTTGATAGAATATAGAAGAAAGTCTTCGATGATGATAAATAAGTAGAGCCTTCTTGTGAAAATCCAACTTCAATTGGCAAAGAGGGATACCAAATCCAACTTCGTAATCTATGTTCATCTTAATCCAATTCTAGCCATTTTGTCATTTAGTGAATCTTTCAGATCGTTTTGGGGATTAAGTGTTGTTGTTTGTGTGGTGTGTTGTTATGGTTGGATTGTGTTTTATGAGTCTTGTGTTTCTTGATTGTGGGTTTGTTTGTTGTTCTTGTTTTTGATTATAATTATCCCAAAATTCGGTCATATGCCCAAAAAGTCGGTCACATGCCACCTGATGCGCGGTTCGACCACTAACATGGGTTTTCAAAACTTGATAGGGTTTCAAAAATACATGGGTTTTCCATGGTCGTTAGTCAAAACGCAATGACTTTAGTCAAAACGCAATGAAACCACTAATCAAAACGCAAGTTGCTTGATCAAAAACGCAAGTGAATAAAAAAATGGGAGTAGTTTTTGTTTAGTCAAAACGCAATGTTGTATTCAAAACGCAACGTGTAATTATAACGCAGGGAACCAAACCAACCAATGTCAAAAACGCAATGAGTCAAGCGCAACGAGTCAAAACGTAACGGAGTCAAAACGATAGAGTCAAACGCAAGATGTCAAACGCAACGAGGTCAAAAATGCAAACGAGTCAAAACGCAACCAGTCAAAACGCAACCAGTCTCAAAACGCAATGAGTCAAAACGCAACAAGAAGGAAGTCAAAACGCAACAAGAAGAAATCAAAACGCAAACTGAATTTTGCAGAAAGTCAAACGCCACGACGAAATATACGAGGTTTTTTACTACTAAAATCGCCTAACAAATCGCCCTTTTTGACCTTTTTAATTGATTTCTCTTGCACAATTAGCTTCCTTTTATGCTTGATTAGCTTAATAAAATTAAACATTCAACATTAAGCATAAATAATTCGGGTTTGATTTTTTTATGATTAGTGGTATAATTTTCAAGTCGGGTAAGTTTTTATAAAAAGGGTTAACGGGATTAAGGGTTTAGTTAAGGTTAAGGACTAACAATGCAATTGATTTAGGATTAACGGTGTAAGGTTTTAGGACTTCTTTAAGGATAAAGGTTTAATAGGATTGGATTTGGTTAAGACTCAAGATAAATTCGCCTTCGGCTTCAATTTCTTGCACTCTTTCCATTCTCGTGCTCGGTTTTGTCCGTTTTGCTTTGTTTTTGTCCTTTTGTGCAATATCCGTTACCTGCAAGACACAATTCATAATACAAACGAATACAATGCATTTTTCTGAATTTATTGGTCATTATTGGTCTTTTTAGCTTGTTTAATTAGGTAAAAGGTATGTGTATTTAAGCACATACCAAAATCCCTTATACTAAGCTATTGCCGTGTCCTCACGCAATGTTATAAACACACTTAGAAAACCAAAAATTTCAACCCTTTTAGACTAATCACCTTGAAAAGTAGCAAAGTGCTTATCTAAAGAGATTAAGAAATCACTAGTTTTGAAAAGCTCCCCGTTTAACCATTTTTATGCATTTACTATTATTATTCATACATATCATAACTACACGGAATAAGAAACACTAAAAGGATAAATTCATCGTTCTTGATTTTTCACTTGCCCCAAACCAAGCTTAAAAACGAAATCATTGTTAAATACAAGTTAAGATGCTAACACTACTCATAAATGCTAATTGTGGATGCATAGCAACTTTCCGCTCCCTTATTCCTAAATCCTCTAAAGGTTTTATCTTTATTATTATTTGTGACAAATGAGTTAATGTCTTATTTTTATAAAGTAAACCCGGTTTAGACCACAATTAGTTTGAAATCCTTTCCTAAAGAGACGATATGGTGAGAATAAGGTCCACATTAAGGTTTTAATTTCGCACGATTTAGGGGTTATCCTTTTTAGATAACCCCGGAGTCAAAATTTGGCTTTATTATTGTTATTATTGCAACATTATTAAACCTCGGTCCTTTAGAAGGCTGCAACATCGGTTGTGAGCCGGCAAGATGCAGCAAACATATTTCGACCTCGGTAATTTCCTCGACCTTTTAGAAGGCTGCAACATCGGTTGTGAGCCGGCAAGATGCAGCAAACATATTTCGACCTCGGTAATTTCCTCGACCTTTTAGAAGGCTGCAACATCGGTTGTGAGCCGGCAAGATGCAACAAACTTTTATTAGTCTCGGATTATTACTATGTGCCTTATTTAGAAGACTGCAACATCGGTTGTGAGCCGGCAAGATGCAGTAAACTTTTATCAGCCCACAGTTTTATTATTATTATTACCTCCACCCTTTAAACGACTACCACATCAGTTGTGAGCCGGCAAGAGGTAGTGGTCTTATTTCGACTTTGGTTTATTACATTATTATTAGTATTATTAGCCAAATTTTAAGTCATGTGATCTTTTAACAACTGCCACATCGGTGTACGAGCCGACCATGGTTTAGGAGTCTATTTCCCCACAACACTGACAAAACCTTGATGTGTACCTTACTTTCACCAGAAGGAATCTCTACGAAGTGATTTAAACTAAATGGTATGTGCTTAATTACACATACCTTTTTCTCAATAAAACAAGCTTAAATAACCAAAAACGGACTTAAAATGCCAAATATATGCTTGTTTTGCTATTTGTGTTGTGCAGGTAACGGATATTCAGAAAAAGGACAAAAATAAAGCAAAACAAACAAAACCAAGCACGAAATGGAAAAGCGTGAAAAAGTCAAAGTCAAAGTCTACCCAAAACGTCAACAAGTCAAAGCCGAAGACGAAACCAAAGACGAAACCGAAGAAATTTTATTTAGGCCAACCCGCACCCAAGTTAATGGGCCGAGTCAGCCCATTAAGCTCATTTGTTAAATCAAAAGCCCAAAAATTCATTTAACATCACACGGCCCAACCTTATAAGTCCAAAACCCTTTTAATCCTTAACAAGCCCAACAAAAGCCCAATCATAAACCCCTTAAATCTGTTTGCACTAATAGTCTCTAGGAGCTTTCATCGTTAGTCCTTAGGGACTAACATAGTTAGTCCCTAATATTTACACATTTGGTCCCTATAACCCCAAAACCCTTTACACCCCACATCCTTTTTCTTTAACCCCGTACCCCCAAAACTTATAAACTAATTTCCTGCCTTTTTACTATTCCCTTATCCCTATTCCACTTCCCTTGCAAACCAACAAAACAGTGTCACACCCCTTACTTACCCCACCTCCATATGGTGCCAAATCTACCTTGGTGATCCTATGTTATCTCATTGGTTGATGTTTAGAAGGCAAAATCAAGGGCTGAGATTGATAGACTTGGTGAACAAGACAAATGAAGGGTTAAGATGATGACTTTGATGTCTCTCTCATAAGAAACACAAGAAGCACACATGTGCATTGCAATTTTTATATAAATAGAGCTTATTTTTAGTTTGTAAAGATGTAATGTAGGAGTAGTATAATTTTACTTTTAATGTTTTTATTTATGTTTTATGTCATTTAAATTCTGTCATTTTACTTTCAAAAGCCTTGTAATCTTTTAAGTTTTAATGAAATTCCAGTTTTAATGTTTAATGTTAACCTGTTTTACTTTTATGCACTTTATGCTAAAACTGCTTCCAAGCCATTTTTATAAGTTATTTAAGCTCTTGTTTAACCTGTTTTCATTAAGCATTAAAAAACTTTTAAGTGTTTAAGTAAAATTTCACAAAAAAAAATTATCACCCCAGATTAACTCAGCATTTAATGGATGATAAGCCAGTTTGGGAAGGGCTTATGACTTACCAGCTTGTTTAATACAAGCTGGAGCTTAGTAGATAAGCTCTTTTGAGCATTGTTAAGCCTTGTTTAAGCAAAGGCATTTGTAAGTTCTCATTTTTAAGTTTTTAGCTCATTTTATTGTTTGCTTATTGTATGCTTATTTACTGCTGATTATTACTTATTTATGCTTGTTATTACTGTTTATTGCTTGTTTATGCTTACTTGTTGTTTAGCTATCCTTTGTTTATGTTTTTATATCAAACTGTCTAAATTAGCTTAAAACTGCTTATCTTTGTTTGCTTAATTTAAGTGCTTATTTCTGTGTCCTTATTGCTTAATATTCATTATTGGTTATCTGTCTTTAAAGAACTTAGCTTAAATCAGTGGAATTTAGTTTAAAAATGATTCATGCCAACTTAAAGGGGTGTTTAGGATAAGAACTAAAAACGGGTCAAGAGAGTTTTAAAACTGGTTTGGGTTATAAATCTAACTTTACCAAGCTCTTTTAAGTCATTTTAATATGTTTTAAAAGTTTTTAAAGTGGGAATTCAAGTTTTAAGGTATTTTTCTATAAGTTTTCTAAATCTGTGGTTATTAAATCTTTTCAAACTGTTTTTATTTGATCTTTGCTAACAATTGTTTTAAGGTTGTTTTTTAGGCTTCCATTTGGTGTCAAAATGCAATAGAAGTAGTTTAGTTTATTTCACATTTGTCTTTTAAGAGTTTGCTCAAATCTGTCAAGTACCTTTCAGTTTTAAAAAGAAAAAAAAACCTTTTTCAATTTGATTTTTTGGTTAGCTAAAAGAAGTTTTAAGGTTTGATTTTTGGAGCACAAGCTCTTTGTAGTCTAAGTTTGTGCTATTTAACCTTAGTTTGAGGTTTAGAGCTTATTTAAGTATCTGAATTTAGGGCTGCAATTAGTACTTTAGTTTTTAGAAAAACTTGAAAAATAACTCAGCATATACTGAGTTAAACTGCCATTTTCATAAGTCATTTTTCTAGCTTATTAGTCTTTCAAAATTAATAAAGTTTGCTTTTTCTTATAACTTATAGACCCATCTTTATCTGTTTTTAGTTTTTAGACCCATAAGGATAGCTTATGGCCCTTAATTTTCAGCTTAAAAGTGCCCTATTAGACTGTTTTTAGGTGTGTTTTAGCAAATAGGCTTATTTGCTTTTTAAAGCTTTTCCAACTTATCTGCTTGCTTATTTTCAGTTACTTGTGCTTATTAGGTCTAGGGGCATGTTTGTTTTCAGCTTATTAGAATGTCTTATAGCTTATTTGGTCTTAAAAGATCAAACAGTCTAGTTTTTAAGTGTAATGGCTAAATTTTGCTATCTGCTACTTCTTTCAGCTTTACAGCTTATTTTCTTGGCTTATTTTTTGTAAGTGCTTATTAGGGTTAGGGTATCATTTGTTTTGACCTTATTTGTTTTTTAGATGCTTAATGAGTCTTAAAATGTCGTAACAGTTTAGCTTTCTAGTTCATTTTAAGCATTCTTAAGTCTGTCACTTTCTTTTGCTTATTACCAGCTTATTTTTGAGTTTTGTAGAAAGTTGCTTTTTTAAAGTTTGTTATTTTAGCTTATTTTATAAGTTTTTAAAAAAAGAAAAACAAAAAAAATATTTTGTAAAAAAGAGAGGTCACAAGGGTCGAACCTGTGACCTCCCCTTTGCATACCCAACATATTTAACACACACTCTTAACCACTGCACTAGACCAGTGCAATCTGCCCTACTTCCTTTTACTTTTAATTTATACACCTTTTAATCCTTTAAGCTTTCAGCTTAGATTAGCTTATTTTGTGCTTATTTCATTCAGCTGTTTTCTTTATTTTATTTTTCCTAGATAAAGCATTGTTCAAAGTACTTTTTGCAATTTTTTTTCAGAATTTTCCAATTTAGTTTAGTATTTTTTTATTAATTTTTTTTATTAAATCCGTTTTTAATTCATAATAAATAAAATATAAGTCAAAAAAATATAATTCTTTTTTTTTTTAAATTTTCTTTTATCATTTAGGATTTATAAAAATTAAATTTTCATTTGTAGGGTTAAAATTGTAGAATTTGGGTTTTTAAAGGACGCATTTTGAATCCCGTTATCGTTTTTAGTGTTTTAGCCTCATTTGCTTTCGTTTTTAGCGTGCCTTTACTTGTTTGTGCATTTTATTTGTAGAAATAGAAAACCAAATCCAATTTGTGATATTCAAGCATTATTTCACAAACGTTACTTTGATTTTCCATTCACACCTCGTCGGGACACGACCCGGGAAGGTTTTTAGGGATTTTACTTTGGGTAAAAGTAAATTTCCTTTTAAAAAGCCTTTTGGAATTTTATTGATTGATAATTTTAATTATCCTCTTATTATTATATATTTATATTTATTATATATTATATTTATATAATACTAACAGGAATTATTTTAAAATGAATCAATTATATTCTCATTATACTAGTGTGTCAATCAATAAACGAATTTTGTTCTCGTTTATTAAAGTCGGTATTTTACCAAAGGGTGTTGGTCGAGTCTTAGCCCTTAAGTATGTGTCGGTCAAATCTTATCATTGGTTCCTAAACATTTCCATGTCTTAAGCATTCATCATTTTTTTTATTTAGGTTGTTGTCTTTAGTGCCACACTTTAGAATGCATATTACTAAAACATACATGATTTTTTCCCCACTATGTGTCTTGCATATATATCTATCATCATCATTATATATGTGCATTTTCTACTAACTTTGTTTTGTAGCACTTTTCTGTTACTCGATCTCCTGGTGCCCCAATCAAGAGGGAGCATTTGAAAATGTCCAAGCCATTACGTTTGCAACCGTTTAAGACATCTACACATTTCTTGATATGTGTATTTCATTCCTATATATTTTTTTTTGTTGTTGCATGAAACTAACCATTGATGTAGGTTAAGAGTTTGCAACTAATTTGATCCATGGATCCGCTTGAGTCAATGTTCAAGGGATGTCATTGTTTAAAAGGGATTGATAGAATCAAGACTTCACTTAGGATGATGCAAACTCGCGTCTTTGATTGAAGAGTTGAAGTGTAGTAAAAGTCTCGTCTAAGAGTCTACCTTTTTGTTTCGACAAAAGGGGGAGAAGAAGTGTAAACAAGTAACTTATACATTTTACTATGAGTTATAGTTTACATATTTTGTCATCATCAAAAAGGGGGAGATTGTTGGTACAAATATTACGATATTTAATCTATACATTCTCTTCATGTTTTGGTGATGACAAACATGTAACTTATAACACATAACGTAAAGTGCTTAAGTTACTCGTAATCGCAAATCATCAATTCATACGTCAACATCTTTTGACGTCTTAAGCTTTCTTCAACAACAAATTTAAGTTCGCACCCGACGTATACCATTAAAGGTATGAAAAAATAAACTTTAATTTGTTGAATGATCAAAGAAATTTTTTATTTTTCCAAACCTTACATTTTTTTTAAAATGGGACAAACATTTTTAAAACATATACAAAACATTTTTATATTTATAAGAAATGTTTTATTCAAAATAAATATTTTGAATTCAAAATTTCAACCCAAAAACGACTAGAAAGTTCCTGAAAAACCTTCCCCACAAAAGGACAAAAAAGGGAGCGTCTGAAAAATGGGTGACCCCCTTAATTAATTAAGGGGACCGGCCATAATTAAGGGGACCGCCCTTGTATAATTAAGGGGACCGCCCAAATAAAAAATTAATATTTTTTTCATATAAATAGTAGACTGTTTCTATAGATTTTCTCACCTCTTTGCACATAGTTTTCTCAGATCTAAAACCTCATTTCAAACCCTCTTCTTTGATTACTTAACTTATTATAAGTATGTTTAAAATGTAATCCAATCATCCATTCATTCAAGTGCAAGAGAAGAACTCTCGTTATCGTCAAGATACGAAGTTATGTAGTTACTGCATTCGTGACATGTTTTACATTCACAATGTATAGATCGAGTCTATGTATTCCAATCTTGTGAGTATAGTTAGATCGTGGTGATCTTTGTATGTAGTGTTAGAGTGGTGTGATCTAAGTAGTGTGAGGTTGTGAAGTAGTGAAGTAGTATGGTAAAGAATACTAAGGCATGAAGAAGTTGTGTAGCTGTGAAGTTGTGTTATGAAGTTGTGAAAGTAGTTGTGAAGTTGTGTTCTGAAGTCGTGAAAGTAGTGAAGAAGTTGTGAAGTCGTGATAGATTGGTTCTAGCTAAGATTAGAACTCGACATCTAGCTTAGTGTCAAAAATTGATATAAGCAAAAGTTGTGTATGGTTTTCTCTGCCTAAAGGGAGCTTGTTGACTAGTGAAGTAACTCTTAAGTTGGGTACTCGAGGAGTGGAGTAGGGCGAAGAGGTGCTTTGTGACCGAACCACTATAGTTTTGATTATGTTTATGTCATGAATAAATGTGTTTATGTCGTGATCGAACCACTATAGTTTTGATTATGTCCGGTTTTCATTTCCTTTTACTTATCTCTTTACTTTTATGCTCGCATTTATCGCTTTATATTTATACTTGCAATTGCTCATATGAACACTCATCATATTGTGTCACACTTGATCGGCAATTTGATACGAAACATTTTAATATTTTAAATGGAAACATATTCACCCCTCTCTATGATTTCTACACATTAGTCTATATTATGCCCTACTTCACCATGAAACTCATAAAATTTTGCATGGTTCCGTTTTTCAACCGGGGTTGTCATTGGTGGCGGAGCTTTGAATTTCCTTTGTCTAAAGCAAAAATTTCTTTGGGAGTTTTTGTGAGTAGTGTAAACCGATCTTGCTTCCTTTCCGATCTTTGTTGGTTTCGGAAGCCTCTTTTTTGAAATTTTGCTTTTGGTTAGCTTCTTGCTATTTCCATGACGGGAATGACTTTTTCCGTTCACGGTTAGAGGCTGCCACCTCTCATCAGAGGAATGTTGTAGTTACCCTCATCATTTCATCTACTGACTTGGGAATTTTATCATGTAGTCGCTTGATTAGCTCGGGATTGATGATTCCGTGCATGAATCCAGAGATTCTCATGCATTCCAGATCTCCATTCACGTCCCTGCATTCAAGCTTGTACCTCCGTACGAATTCTTCCGTAGACTCCCCATCTCTTTGCCTGATGTTGTGGATTTCAACGGGGTCCTTAATGCATTTCTTTTGCTGGAGGTAGTTGTATAAAAATGCTTTCTTTAAGTCATTATAGCTATCAATTGATAGTTTGGGGAGGTCATCAAACCATACTCTGGCATTTCCAATAAGTGTAGAATTGAACATGTGACACCATGTTGGCATTGACCATCGTTCCGTCTTAGCAGCTGATTGGAAAATCTTTAAGTGGTCTTCTAGGTCTTCGCTTCCGCCATCTGTCTTGATGTGACTAGGCATTCGGGGTTTTAGGAAATCAATGTAACGGATCCGAGGAATGAACGGATCTGTTTCTTCACATACCCATGGTTGGGATAGATCATCCTCAATGCTTGACTTTTGCCTTTTTAATTTTGACTTCCAATGACCTCCCGCGCTACCTTCACTTTCTAACAACTCCTCCGTTCTTCTCGAGGATGCCTTTTTGTTATAACGTCTCTCGGAAGCGGATTCCGTTGCTCTTGAACGAGAACTTTGGTGGCAACTTTTAGTGTTTTTGCGGCTACTGTGGTGTGACCAACGCCTTGAGTCATCTGAGTGCACGGATACACTCTACCCCTTATCTCTGAGCCTATGAAACATGCCTTTTTCCAATCTTTTGAACACCGTTTTACTTTCCGAACCCTTTTTATTAGGTGACTTAAAGCGGCCACGCCTTGGCTCAAGACTTTCAGATCGACTGCGGACTTACCTTGGTCCGAGCCTTTCCTTAAGACCCCTTCTTTTGATTGGTGTTCCTGACTCATAATGATGTGAGGCCCTACTGATTTAAGCTTTTCTTGTTGCACCTTCTCTTGGTGCACTTTTTAAGCTATGATATGTAAAATCTGATGGAAGTTCCTGTCGCAGTATTCCCACAAGGCTTCATCGGGAATAGGCCTGCCTGGATCCTGCAGAACTGGCTCTTTCCCTAGCATATTCCTCACGATAGACGTGGGCTGGCTAAGGGGATTTTGTTCGTTAGTACTCATGGTGAGTAGTATTCTAGGAAACGCGGTTGTATTCACGATCCCATGGATGGCGCCAATGTTAGGTTTACGAAAAAGACTCGGTCACCCCGTATATTGTCTAGAATAGCATAGCTTGTTGTTTAATCG
>BQNB010163745.1:0-14408 GCA_026074375.1 Tanacetum coccineum
AAAGTAAGCTTATGAAACATGACATAATGAGTCGTATAAGCCGAAGAGTTTTAAAATTACACAAGTTGTTATTAATATTTACATAAGAGACTCATACAAAATTAAACTATGAAAATATCATTTTGCGAGGCTCGTGTGATATTAAGTGCATATTCCACATAACCTTCTGAAGCAATTACTTTTGCATGGACAGGTTTGCTAAGGAAACCGAAATATGATCACCTAAAGGAGCTTCATAAAGCTATCAAATCAAGAGAGCGAGCTATTCTTTCAGCTGATCCCGCTTTCGTTTCTTTAGGAACCTATGAACAGGTTTGTACTTCAAGCAACTTTTGAAATAGCTGATTTTAGAGGTCTTCTGTATTTGATATACACTTCAAGAAACTTTTGACATGTTCATTCGACCCATTTGACCCGTTCTTATTTTTATTATACCCGTTTGACATGTTGTGACTCGAGTCTCTGACAAATTACAGGCACATGCGTTCTCATAAAAAACCGGAGGTTGTGCTGCTTTTATAGCCAATTACCATCTCAACTCATCGACAACAGTTACATTCAAAAAGAAGCACCACACTCTACCACCATGGTCAATCAGAATTCTTCCTGATTGCAAGCATGCCGTTTTTAACACTGCACAGGTTCGTAACTTCATACTACTGATCATGAAATGAGATACAAGTACCTAACTCGGGCTCCTTATCATTTTTATATTATATTTTCCTGGTCGGAACCAAGACATCATTAACTAATATGTTGCCAACAAATGTGAATAGACTCGCTTGGCAAACATTCAGTGAAGTCGTTTCAACTGTCGATTCTAGTAGTTGAAACATTAAAAATTGCAGTAGGTCTATTCACTGATTAAATCTTACTACCATGAAGTTTACTAGCAAAAGCATATACTCGTTGTTGTTATTACAGCCAGTTGCCTTTTTGATCTACCGAATTTGGGTTTCATTACAAAGTGATTATTGTCGGTGTGCAAATGTCATTAGAAAACCATTGGCTAGACTGAAATTATGTGTTTATGCATATCAAATTGTCAACCATAATAACCATTATTTTCTTCTTCTCGTCATCATTTTTATTAAAAAGAAGAGTATACTTTGTTTTATACCGATTAGTTTTGATTGTGGTCTCATGCTGATTTATTCGTCCTTTTTGTTAACTTGTGTTTCAGATGTCAGAGTTACTAAATCAAAAAGCATCGGTACAAGGAAAAGTCCCTTCAGGATACTTCAATGCATTATTTGATTTAACTGGAGCATGGTTAACTGATGCTGCAGATGCCAAACATCTTGCGTTTGATGCCTACTTTATATCCTTGTATTATTTGCATCTTACAGCATCTCCTTTAGTACTTCGAGATAAAGTAAAGAAGGTCGTTCCTACTCATTGGAATCCAGCCTTATTAGCCAGGTATAAAGAAATCATAGAATAATTAGTTTTCTTTATGCAATTGAGACAAATAAATGTTTAAATCTGATCAAAATAGAAGTGGTAAGATGGGCTGGTCGGGTGGCCTGAGTAATGCTTTTTTTGGGTTGACAGAAGTCATTTTTAGTACGGGTTCAACTTGTTGGGTAAAATAACAGAGTTAGCTAAACATGAAATGGGTCAAAAGTCACCTAATTGCTAATAGATATTTCTTATATATTTGGAAAAGAGAAGGATTTTGGGCCGATCTGCCCTACTGTACAAAGATTACCCAATTTGACCTGTACTCGTTTGTACCAGTTACCAAGCTGCCCATTTTTCTGCATCTGCTGCCATTATATTGTTCTGATGCTTAATTACTGGTAATAAGAAAAAGTCTGAAATTGGAGTTGGTTTCTTGTTGATGCTTATTATATAAGTATGTGTATGGCAGGTTTATTCAGACTTACGGGACCCACATTATAGTAGGGATGGGTGTTGGAGGTCAAGATGTTATATGTGTTAAACAGAAACCGTCGTCTACTATTTCGACCGCAGATCTTAGAGGTTATTTAGAGGATCTCGGAGACTGTATGTTCTCTGATGGGGCTAGTCCTTCTTTACCTGAAAGAAAATCGAAAGATAGCAAACAAAAGGTATTTTCTTTTTGAATTACTACACACGTCTTAAAATTTGCTCTGCGTTTACTTTCCAAATATAATTTTGAAATATATTTTTAGGTTTCGGAAGTTTTTAATCGTATGCTGCAGTCACACACTATGCAGTTTACCAACATCACAGAAACTTCAAGCAAAGATGTAAGTCAGGATGAAAAACAATAGTATCGTAATTTTAACGAATCGAGTATAGATGATTATCCGAATGCCTTAAACTGGAACAGGGACTCACAATTATTGGTTCTAAAAGAGGCGGGATGTCTTTTCTGAAAATCACTCAAAGTGGCTCTAAACGGTGGGTGCTAGTCCTGAAGCAGTACGCTTCAAGTTTGTACCAATTACCTCTCTCCTTAACGGGGTTCCTGGAAGTGGATATCTTAGTCATGAAATTAATTTATATTTACGCTGTAAGTGATTTAATTACCTCCTTTAGTCGCACTCTAAGGGTTGAGAAAACAAAAATAATTAGCTTAAAAGGAAGCATTTTAATTGAGTCAAAGTCTGCACGAGTCTTCTTATAATGCGTATGACCTAAATCATATTTGACACACTACTTATTTATGAAAAAGATAAATTGTTTGGATAAAAGGTGTTTCGGTCAACCCAACTCGACCGATATCTAACCCACTCAGGACCGTATTTTTCTTTCTCTTCTATCCCGTAAGTTTTATCAACTGTATATGACTCAACCTTTGTGAAATTCAGACAAGCCTGCAGCATAAGATTTACAGTTTTTCTTGGAATTTCAAGTTCTGAGACAATGGGCACCTCTACATTGCGAGCTACCTCTTCAGCATTAACAAAGAAAGACTTTATAACCTTGGCTTCAGTTCGCTTTTATGGGTCCTAAGATTTATGTTAGTACAACTCAAGTAAGTCAAAAACATTATTTTCTATTCTTTAAAAGTAGGACTTTTCTTCTCTTCATTATGTTATAAACGGTTATTTTTCAGGTATCAAGCAGCAAAAAACCAATTATTGGTCTACGCCTATATTTAGAAGGAAAATGGAAGAACATATTAGAAGTTCACTTGAACCATCTCTCAAGCCTTCCTAATATAATGACATATACAACTACTTCATCTTGTAGACCATGTCAATGGCGAGGCTCTGATGAATATGATTCTATCGCATAGTTTCTAGAACCAATCAGATGGAAACGTTATTCCAACATATGTTCATCAGTAGTCAAACACGACCCAAAATGGTTACCAGAAGATGGGCCAGGGGGAGTCTTTATTGTAACTGGGGCTCAGCTTGTCAGCAAAGGAAAATGGCCTAAAACAGTACTACACCTTCGACTACTTTTCACCCACCTCCCATACTGCATCATAAGGAAAATCGAATGGGCTGGTGCACCATCAGTGGGCTGAAAGTCCAGTATCTTCACGAAGTTTAATATGATTGTACATAAAGAGTCGTCGAGAGTTTATTTTATTTATTTTATATATAAAGAGTATTATACAGAAAGAAATTAAAAGTTAGGAGCCTGCATTGAGTTGCTTTATTTGAACTACAGATGTAGTGGTGGTTTTTATGAGAGTTACAAGTATATATTTGAACTACAGAGTTACAAGTATTGAGTTGAGCTTGTTTGTCTTGATATTGGTACGCCAAAAGTCTGCCAAATCGCTGGGAGGCCTAGCTTTGATTTTGACTACAAAAAGGCAAGACCGAAACATATAAGAGAGTCGAGCTCGACCTTTATTATGGTAAAAGTGTCTTCTTTTTACACATTATTCTTACTTTTGTAACATCATAGTCAACATTAAAAAACCCTTAACAGACCTTAACAATACATAGTCCGGCTCATTACAACGGTTGAGGTCGTGTCTGGACGATGTACAAGTCTTTACCAACCAAACATCCTTCGACATCCTGAGCGCTCCCAAATTTTTGTTCAAGAAACAAACCCACCGAACCCAGCCTCTGCCCCAACTGTTGCCTAAAAACCGAGTTAACAGTTAACGGCTTCTTACTATAGTCTACAGTCAAATGTAACACCTCCCCATCAGCCACACCACCAGCAACCACCATTTCCTCGCTAAAATTAGCAAAAGCAAGTGTCTTAACCACGCCGTCAAATTTCCCGGAAGAGAGCCGCCACGGTGTGCCTCTTGTCCCACTTGCTAATGTCTCCCCGAGCCCTGGTGCAATCTCGGCTTCCACTAAGTTACGGTCATTATCCGTTGGGCTGACAGTGTGGAGTACAAACGAAAGGTCTGGAGAAAGCATTTCTTGAACCAAAACCGCCATTGAAGCTGCTTTTTGTGGGACCCCAGCGAATCTTCGGCTTAAAACCGCTCTTCGGGTGTATAACGAAGCCCATACCCGACAAACGGCATTTCCAAAATTGTCTGGATTCGAAAGGGTGACGTTGGGGATTGAATCGTATAGGCCCGCAGCTGACATTCCGGCTAAATCTTCTACGTTAGCACTTGAACGGACGATTAAACGGGCATTATTCTCGAACAATTTTCCCAAACTTTGGATGATCTGGTTTGGAAGTCGTACCGTAGTTATTAGATTTTGCAGCTCATTACAAAGCTTATCGAGTTCTCCACCATCCAATTTGGCTGTTTCGATCTGTTCTAATAATGATTCAAATGCTTCAGTTGACTTGTTTTCTTTTATAGCAAGTTCCATAGTACCGAAAGGAATCACTGCCCCATTAGGTACATTAAACGATGCCGGAACTCCTTGGTCATTTTTAACTGTATCAAATCAAGAAACCATCTCAGATTTCATAATTAAATTGGTGAAAATGATAACATTAACTTTATTAGAAAACAAAGAGATTAGTATGTTGACCTTTAGCAGAAACCGCAGCTAGAGAAGCTAAGGTTCCACAAGAGGCTGCCTTTGCACCAGAAGTTTGTACATTTGCGTCGGCAAGTGGTATAATGTCGCCCGTAGAAACACCCTTCATAGAAAGAACTCTTTATTCATTATAATAATTAAGTTTCTGTGATCTTATATAACACGTTTATCATTTGAAAATAAAGAAGAAAGGTGTTAGTTAGTTGGGTACGAGTCAAAGCGAATACTTAACCTGCTAACTTTTCCACATCTAAACCGTAGTCATCTGCATAAAGATATTTTTAAATTAGGGTCAATAACGTCATTATGGTACCTGGCTTGAGCGGATGGACTTGTTAACAGAATCCGTTGGAGTTCCATTCGAAGAAGTTTCCACAAGACTGTTCCTAACACTGTCCTTGACCGAAGAAGGACTCACATTGACACCTGATGGGGACGCATCTAAGCTGCAACACAAAAGATCCTCGGAAATTTTAAATTATAACTAATGAATCTTAAAGAAAAGTGATTGTCAGAAAATCTACGTATCCTGTTTGTATAGACTAACCTCACATATTTCCCCTCGAGCTTTTGGATGCTTGCGATTTTGTCATCATCTTCACACGTCACAAATGTAACCTTCTCCTGTGTTATCACAAGAAAAGACCATCCAAACCAGAATATTAACAAAAATTATTTTGACCCACTTTGGAATGTTAAATCCCTAACAAGTCAAACGGGTAAAATTAAAAATTAGCTATAAAATAAATCGGTCGAAAGTTGCCAAATTCTTGTTTTAATGCATTAACCTCTTAATCATTTTACCCTAAAAGTTAGATTATGAATGCTGTAATCATCGTTGACACACTGATAACTTATACATAAACAAAAAAATCTAGGATATAAAGTGCCCAACCCGCGAATTTTGTCACCTTTAAGTACAAATGTGATGATAAAAGAGAAAAAGGATAATAGGCTTACTTGTCGGGCCCTGACACCAAGATGAGATAAGTGAGGCAATTCCTGAAGCAGAATGACTCCAACTATGTTATTCCCTGCAGCTGTCACCTGCAGATTTCATAACGGATAAAGTCCACATGTAACATCACAACTGGAGAACTATTGATTGTTTTTTTATAAAGAAAAATATTCTCACCTCTTCATCTCCATCGGCTTTGCTGACCATAAGAATAACAGGTCCGTCAACAGATGATGGTAGTATGCCTGGTACTATTCTTTCCACCTGGTAAATTGTTACAAGATTATACACTAAGCACGAGAAATTAATAAGTGTCGGAAATGTAAGCACAATAGCAAAAAAAAAAAAAAAACTTGGCCAGATGACCCGAAATGATAGTTTATATCGCTAAAAAAAATAGTTTATATACGTTTAACATAAGTTCACCTGTATCAAAGTTCCATGAGCCAACCCAGGAACAAGAACATCAAAACCTTGAGACCCGAGTGTGGTCCTAACTGCCTTTAGAAGCATTGTGCAAAGTTTGGAAACCTGAAAGATTATACTGTGGACCAAAGAAATACATTAAAAAGTGCAGAAATTATGCAGTGAGATGTAGTACACAGATATGGCAACAATGACCCATATAACTCAATTGAGGTCAAATTCAGGTTATGGTTTTCTATCTAGCGGGCAAAACAAGGTAAGTCTTGAATAGGAAACGGGTTGAATGGGTCAAAATGCAAAAGTATAGTTTTTTAACATCAATCTTCTGAATCATATTCGGTACATTACTTACTTAAACAAAGATACAAAAGTAATTATTTTATCCCTATTTATCATAGGAAAAAAAAAGAATAAAGAATGGTTCGGGTCAACCCAACCAGACCGTTTTAGTCTGTACCGCATGGGATTCTAGTAATATGTCTTAGAAATTATTTGATATATAGCATCTTACCCAACGCGAATTTCTGCTTCAGTGAACGTTCTCACACTATTTTCAGGAATTCCAAGAGCTTTGCCCAACATCTACAAGAAGCATGTGATACCACCAAGTTAATGTTTTCAAAGGCCAAGAGTTGCATCGTTATCAATGTCCCAAAACACTAAATATTTTATAACGGTACCTCTACTTTTGGAGGGAAGATTTGGAGAAGTGCTCTTCATCGATGAGCCTCTTGGATCTATCTAATGTAGCTTTAATCCGTAGAGCCCTAATTGTCTTCCCATCTTCAATCCCTTTTGGAATAAATACAATAGTCGTTAGTAGAAGAGAGGTAAATCATATAAATAGTATATATGCGGCTCGGGTGAGTTGGGTAACAGGTCAAACAAGTAGAGTCAGGTCAACGCGAAACACTTTCTTCATTTTTTTAGTAACAGTATTATTTTAAATAATAAAATGATTTTGGAAGTTTTAGGCACCAAGACTACACTGTGCGCGGCTTCTGAGCTGTTCACAAGTAAATAGGTTGAAATTATCACCTAAAAAATGATACCAAAGAGAAAAAATCACCTTCTTTTTCCGAAAGACCTTTTTCTTGCCATGCAACAAGTTCATTTTGAATAGCTTTACATTCTTCCGACTTCCAACCAGATAACCCTAACTGACGAATGCTAATAACAAGTGCACCAATTAGGTCATTCCATGAGTTAACATTTTTTGGATTGACATTCTCTGCAAGCCATTAAGCCCCACTAGCAGCATCAAGTGCATTGAGATACCTACACATATTAATAAGACAAATGGAATGTAGACGAGACCCGTAAAAATAGAGAATGAGGAACAAAGAATTTATAGCAAAAAAAATGCCTGGAAGGTCATATTGAGCTTTTGGTAGTACACACGCAAACACAGAAACACACACTACGACGTACCTGCTCATGAGAACAAATGCATAGTCCTCAAGTCCAATCTCAGCAAGACGCCACTGTAAACGTGAAGAAACAGTTTTGAAAAGAGTGCGATCTTGTGTAAAAGCCAAGATTAAAGAAAAACCATAGCTATAAAGGAAATAGGACGAATGGGGTGAAAATCATCAAAAGTGTATCTTTAATTCATACCACGTTCTACTCATGTTTCCTTAGGTTTATACCGAACTTCTAAATTAACTAAACTTCAATTATATTTCTAAAATAAAAAGAGGAGCACGTGACCTTCTGGCGCATCGCAATAGCAGAATCAGAAGCATCGTTGCGGATACCACTTTCAAGACCTTTCGTAACAATCTCTCAAAGATCGTTCAATGACTATATGGTATTGATTAGTATTTCTATTCCATTGCCTCTTACATCAGGCGTACCATGGAAATTATCCAAAGCCTACAAATAGAATGATAACAACCATTATAAAATCATCCAATGTCAAAAGCCTTGTCATAATAAGACCACGAGTTCTAGTAATGAATACAGTTTCTTTGACTCGGTATTCATCCACTGCAGAGAAAGGTTAAATTTAAAATAATATAAAAACCAAATATTTATGATTTGGTCAAACAAAGTGAATAATGTGATGCACGAGCACAAAACCTTAAGATAAACGGCTGCATACACGAGAGCATCCAAACGTTCTGTGCCATCCTTAGTGCCAACCACTAGGTCACGAATAACTTCAAGCTTCACCCAGGACATTATTACAAAATACAAAAACCAAAGATCAATATCCAGTCATTTGAGATAGGTGACAGACAGTTAGTGTGTCAAAGACTGTGACATTTCTACAGCATTTAGTGGCAATTTGACATTTATTACGAACAGAATTGATGTTGGCTATGTTTAATCCCTCCCACCTCTTAAATAACAAAAAAATGACAACAAATAAGTTCGGTCCCCCAATCTGAATTTTTTTCGTCTTCGTACCAAACATATCTGAATGTATGACACAAACCCATTTGAACCATTTACCAACCTGAACCAGTTTTAAACATATTTTACCACCATCTATATACAACTAGAACCAAAATGGTACTTTTCCCAACCAGTTCTTGGCACTTTTGTCACTTTTAATAATTTAATCGACCCCTTCGAGGCCCCGAAGTTTGCCACAATTTCTCGGTCTTTCTCTACACCATGTCATTTAATTTTTAAAATGAAGCTTCTCCCCTTGCCTCCCTGTACAAATGTGTTCGTTGCACCCTCTCCAAATTTGGAGAGCTCATTGTTCATGAAAAGTTGGTGTTTCATGCTCACCATTTAAAAAAAAGAAGTTGATGAAAGCTATACGTTTTCTATGTTATGCAAACTATCTACCAGCATGAAATTATGTGTGATATACCCGACCAAACTTCTTTCTCAAGTTTACAGAGAGAAGAAAAACACGGCATTATCCATATCTACCGCTTTTGTTTCGTTTTTTCTCTCTTCCAAACAATTACAGTGCCACCAAAATTAGAGGATGCTAATAGATTCTCACAATGATTCCATTGCAACGCGATCACGGGTATCCATGTCACTGTTTCTTTGCA
Organism: Tanacetum coccineum; assembly: GCA_026074375.1. Lineage (NCBI taxonomy): Eukaryota > Viridiplantae > Streptophyta > Magnoliopsida > Asterales > Asteraceae > Tanacetum > Tanacetum coccineum. Next base: position 9,318 of record BQNB010163745.1, read on the forward strand.
ACAAACAATAAAAAAAGTTGGTTTATCCAGCTAGTCCTAAAATTTTTTGTATGTGTCATGTCCAGAGTTTTGTCCAATTGAAAAATTTCATATTCTGAGTTAGAACGTGTTTAAGTTGGCTAATAATCAACCATTCGCTTAAGGACAAAATTGTTTGATAATGGGATGATAAACACGTTATTCTATTTTAGAATCTTCTTGATAACAAAAGATGCAAAGCAACGAGTATGATCTTGAGACAACATTTTTATATAGGGTTGGTGAAGAAACAACCTGTAGCTTGTTTACACACTGTATTCTTGGGACGAGTTTAAATCATAGAAATAGACGGATGCATCCTCCCTTCCAATAACTTCACAATCAACAGAAAACCCTTGTATCAGTGAACAATCATAGACATATTGTCAGCTTTAATCGATTTAACAACTAATTCTTGATTTAAATTCAATTAAATTATAAATTGAGAAATTACCTCCATCGAATGATAACTCCTTGATCCTAATATAAGGAAAACATAAAAGTTAATTAAAACCCCCAAAAATAATAAAATTAAAAACCCTAAAAAAATGAGAACAATCAAAAGATAAATCTTACCAAAACAAAGAATCTAATTTCATTTGACCAACAAATAACCTTAATCATTTTGATAATTTATTCATGATCAATCATCTAATTTTGGGGTTTTGTTTTGTTAGGGTTTGATATAAATCTTGTGTGTATACACGGGGTCAATGTTTGTGTGTGTAGGGTGAGGGGGAGGGGGGTTGGGGTGGTGGTAGTGGTGGTGGAGAAGAATGATCTGTGTTTCTTTATTTATGTTTGTGTGTGTTTTTGAGCTAATTTTAGGGGATAAAACTAGATGAATCTATTGTCAATTTGTCTACAAATGTACAAGTAAACCAATGTAAAAAGACTAAAAAACCCTTGTCGCCCTAAGTTAAGTCGCTCATAAGGACAAGTTGCCCAAATTATACATTTTGTACTTTAATAATAAAATATGGGACACATGGCGTGTTGTGGTGAGGTTGCCCCATCGCACAGTCGCCCGGACTCTTTTGGCTTAAAAATGTTTTTTGGGGGAGAAGGTGACTAGCACCCTTAAACTCAGACCTTTTAGGGAATTTTCCCATTGTTTAATGCATTTCAGTTTATTTTACTACCACATTACCATAAAAATATTAGTACCTCAAAAGTTTTATAGTGGAAATCTTCTTTTTGTTCAGCTTTTTTAGGTGTTTCATCTTCGTCTTCTGTTATACTCTTCAATTTCTTCTTTTTGTTAACCTTCTTGTGTTCAATGAATTCTAAACCTTTTAAAATAGGTAGAAATCCAAACCCTTTCAAATCAAGTTCCTCTTGTTGTCTTTTCAGCAATAGGTTTGAACTCCATGCCATGAATGCTGGAACTGTTTTTTCAACTTTTACCTTTTTAGACACAGTTGAATTGACATATATAAGCTGCAACAAATAAATTAATATCAGTATAAGATATAGTACATGACAGGTTATATATTTATTGTATTTAGTGTGTTATATCTTAGTGCATTACACTTTTATGTCTACTACATTACATTGTGATAGTTTATATTCTAGTACATTACTGTGTAAATCCTATTGCATCACATTGTTGTATTTAATTAATTACATTAAAGTAAATATAGTGAAATTACTGCAAGCAAAAGCAACGGTCCACTGAATTTGTCGAAAGCACTAAAACCAGTACACTCCTTCACCAAAGATTCTAAAACATAGGAGCACCAATCCATTTGATGGATTTTATCTGTCTTTTCAAGATATGGTATGAGTCTTTCATTTATTGTACCGTCTTTGTTTCCTTGACCAAATATTGAAATGAATAGTGAAAGAAACCCAATATCAAACAACTAATCTGCCTCTGACAGAGTACATAAAAATGTCTCCAATTATGAAATGTTAATCTTCTTCTCATGATTAACTATATCCGGCACCATCCCTCTCCATTTAGCTGTGACTGGATCGAATAGGTTCTTTTCTTTGAGAGATTTAACTTTGATATCACCCATCGATATTCCAAGAATATCATGTATCAATTCTCTTGTTATCTTTATCATACTTCCATCTTCCATTACAAGTGTGCATGTTTTGGATTAAAATACTTTACAACCCACAATCCCAGAATACCTGGCACATAATAAAAATAAAAATTACTACTAACTCATGCTTATTTATTTCTTCATGCATCCTAGAGCATCACAATTCAAATCCTAGCACATCACAAGCATAATGAAGCACACTGAATCATTTTCGCAAAAACGGCAAGCACAATTACCCATATCTAATCCTAGAACATCACAAGGATAATAAGGCAAACTTGCTCATTTTGGAAAAAACTCCAAACACAACTAACACATATCTCATGTCTATTTACATCTTCATGAATCTTAGGGAATCACAGTTAAACTCCTAGGACATCACAAGCATAATCAAGCACACTCAGTCATTTTATGTCAAACTCCAAAAACAATTAACACTAACTTATGCATGTTTACTTCTTCATGCATTCTAGGGCATCACAGTTAATCCAAGCACATCACAAGAATAATCAGGCAAACTTGCTCATTTTCGCAAAAACACCAAACACATTTAACCCTAACTCACGACTATTTACTTCTTCGTGCATCCTAAGGCATTACAGTTCAAATCCTAGCACATTATAAGCATATTTAGGCACACTCACTCATTTTCTAACAAAAGCCAAACACAATTACCCTAACTCATTCATATTTTCATCATCATTCATCCTAGGACATTACATTTCAAATCCTAGCACATCACAAGCATAATCAAGCATAATCACAGTTCAACTACTAACTCATACCTGCACATAATAAAAATCAAAATTTCCTTCGAACTCACCAAATCCCATTTGTTTTAGACGCTTCTGTTGTGAAGTAGTTAGTGACTCGAGAACCCCATTCAAATTTCTTGGTGACATTCTTGAACTTATGGCTTTCCTATCATTTGTTTTTTATTTCACTTCTACAACTTTCGCTTTTGCTTCTGGTTTATATGCAGCCATCATATTATCTTCTGGTTTATTTCCTTTTCTCTTCTTTTTTGTGCACACTGCATCTTCAGAATCAAAATCCTTTTCTACTGCAGGCCTTTTTCCCCTTTTCTTACTTTCTACTTCATTATATTTATCGAATGTTCCAACTGCAAAGTCATTTTCACTTTCGCTTTCAGTTGATTTTCGCTTGTTTTTCTTGTCTGCTAGCTTTTTTTATCAATCTTTTTAACAGGAGCCTTTTTTGTTGTTTTTTTCTTCGATTCCTTTCTTTGAATAATATCATCAGATTCAGTATCACCTGAAAACAAGATCACATTCTTCCACATCACAAGCATATAACAGTTCATATTCTAGTACATCACAAGCATAACCAGGCTTGAACTCTAATGCAGTTATTTATTTGTAATATCCTATTGCATTTCATTTAATTTTCTAACAAATCAAAATCATAATCAGCCACAAATTATCATCTTCAGCCAGACATCATATCATTTTAATCAAAAATAAAATTAAATTAGATACTTACTTATTGATTTTTCTATTTCAACAGTTTGTTCCACAACATTTTTTGTAGCAACCTTCTTTCTTGTTTTTTAGGGTAACTCCTTATTTCTGATCGTGTTGTCTACTTCATTATCACCTAAAACATTATTAAACAGAATAGATTAAAACATATATTCTTATATGTTACAGTGCATTGTCTAGCACATCAGCATAAATCCTAGAACATCACAATTCAATTTCTAACACATGACAAGCATATTCAATCAAAATTAAAATTAAATTAAATACTTACACATTGGTTTTTCCACTTGAATTGTTTTTTAGAAACTTTTTTCTTGTTTTTTTCTATGAATCCTTGTTTTTGTTAATGTCTTCTACTTCGTTATAACTTGAAACATTATTTCACAAAAGACATTGATATATATATATATATATATATATATATATATATATTCTTCCACATCACAGTCAATTTCCTAGCAAATCAGTATACATTATAGAAAATCACAGTTCAACTACTAACACATCAAAGGCATATTCAGACACAATCACAAATTTTTGCACAAACCGAAAGCCAATTAAACCTAACTCATGCCTATTTACATCCTAGGACATCACAGTTCAAATACTACCACATTACAAGCATAATTAGGCATAATTGCTCATTTTATCACAAACGCCAAACACAATTAAGGACACCTCATGCTTATTTACATACTAGGGCATCACAGTTCAACTCCTAACACATTACAGGCATATTCATGCACAATCACAACTTTTTGCACAAAAAGCAAAGACAATTAATCCTAACTCATGCCTATTTATATCCTAGGACATCACAGTTCAAATCCTAGCATATCACAAGCATAATCAGGTACACGCACTCATTTTCTCACAAACGCCAAACACAATTAAGGCTACCTCATGCCTATTTAAATCCTAGGGCATCACAGTTCAAATCCTAGCACATTACAAGCATTTTCAAGCACACTCGCTCATTTTCTAACAAATTTTTGAAAATCACAATTCAATTTCTAACACATGACAAGCATATTCAATATAAATTAAAATTAAATTAAATACTTACTCATTGGTTTTTCCACTTGAATTGTTTTTTAGCAACATTATTTTCAGCAACTTTTTTTCTTGTTTTTTTTTTTGTAAATCCTTGTTTTTGTTGTTGTCTTCTACTTCATTATCACCTGAAACATTATTTCACAAAAGACATTAATATATATATATATATATATATATATATATATATGCTTTTACATCACAGTCCATTTCCTAGCAAATCAGTATACATTATAGAACATCACAGTTCAATTTCTAACAAATCACAAGCATTTTCAAGCAAATTCAATCATTTTACAATTCATATCATTTCAATGAAAATTAAAATTAAATTAAATACTTACTTATTGATTTTTCCACTTCTATTGCTTTTTTATCAACATTCTTTTCAGTAGATTTTTTTGTTGGTGTTTTCTTTATCTCTTGTTTTTGTTCCCGTCTTGTACTTCTTTATTACCTGAAAC
>BQNB010163747.1:0-14408 GCA_026074375.1 Tanacetum coccineum
GATTAAGACGATGTTTTTATGTTTTTGGTTTTTTATTTATTTATTTATTATTATTATAAATATGTACTAAAAAGAAAATGAAAAATATTTTTGTATTATTTTTTTTTTATTTTTATGAAAATAAAAGAAATATTTACAAATTCAAACACAATTTGTCAAACGTTACTAAATTCGTTTCACAGCCTCCCCGGCAACGGCGCCAAAAATTGACTACGCGAAATCTCACCCCTTATTATATATAAATAAATACAAACATATATAAATACATATTAAGGATCAGAATCCACGAAATCAATGAAACCAGAAGTAGTATAGAGTATCTCCGGGTCGTTATGTCCCAACGAGGCTTGAATGGAAAATCGAATGACGGATTGATGATTGACGCTTGAATATGACAAGGATATGGATACGATTGGGCACTAATTCTAATAAGCAAATGCACACAAAGATAAGTAAAGAAAATAAGCAGGAACAAACATAAAAGCTAGAAATGGTAAAAACACTTAAATCTTTTAAACTAGAACACAAATAAGCTCAAATAAGCTTAAGACAAGACCAAATAAGCTAGACTAACTCTAAATGAGCAAATTCAGCAAACAATTAAGCTAAGCTAAGCAGGAGAAACTCAGCAGTACTAACAACAGTACTAGCAGTATTAACTAACAGTACTAACTTAGAGTTAGTACCGCTAGCTATAAGTTAGTACTGTTAGCCTACTAAAACACAATGAAACAAGAAATAAACAAATAAGCTAAAACAGATATTTAACTATCCCTAATAAGCACTCAGGCATAAGAATAAGCAACTACAATGAACTTAGAATGGAGAATAAGCTAAAAACCTAAAAGCTGATAAACTCTTAAAATTACTTTGAAAAGGAAAATAAGCTAAAGTAAGCTCTACTGAAGACAGTAAACGAAAATGGGCTTAATCTACCCTAAAAAGCTAAGCAAATCTGAAATAAGCAGAAATAATAAGCTAATAATCAAAAAAAATGAAACAACAGTACTAACGGTACTAACTTGGAGTTAGTGCCGCTAGCTTTAAGTTAGTACCGCTAGCTTTAAAATCACCAAAAGAGAACTAGCAGTACTAACTATGAAATTTGCACAGATCACTTTTAAGCTAACAATTAAGCAAAATAAGCACTAGACATCATAATAAAGCATAAATAAGCAAACATAAGCAACAAATAAGCACTATATAAGCAGTTCTACAGTAAATGAGAAAAATAAGAAAAAGAGAGACTTACAACACCCTTGCTCAAAACAGGGTTAAACAAAGAATCTACAAGCTCTAGCTTGTATAAAACAAGCTAGTAGTGTCCATAAGCCCATCCAGAACTGGCTTATCATCCATAAAGTAAGATGTGGTATATTTGAGTGTGGATTCTTGATTTTTTTCTTAACTAATTAACTTTTAAATTTACTTAATTAAAGCAGCTTATAAATAAGCTGTATTGAGAGCTTTTTCGACGCAAAACAACACAATAAAGAAGCTTAACACTTGGAATTGTAAATTGACTTTAAAACCTTAAATTTGCATTGAAACTTGAAAGTGTTACAAAGCTGAAAGTAAAAGCTGTAAATAACTTTAAAAAGAACTGGAAATAAGCTAAGTTATATTAAAAATTAAAAACTAACATTAAAAACTAACTAAAAACTTCTCCCCTTCAAAGGCTTACAAAAGGCTCTATTTATAGCCGAAGTCTTCTCCTCTTGGACTTGCAGCTTGTGTTTCTTTGTAGAGACAAAAACCAAGTGTGCTTGTTGTGTGAGGTGATTCTAAAGTAAATCCCAGCCTTCAATTTCTTTTGTGCTTCTTTTGAGTCAATCACAGCCATCGAAAATACTTGGGGATGGTGAGGGATTGCCAACATGGCCTTTATACAGCTGGGGGGGGGGGGGAATAGTAGGGTGGTTGAAATGATTTATCTAGGGTGTTGAGTGGTTTGCAGGGAAAAAGTATGGGAAGACATCCCCTAGTTGTATCTGGGTTTTGTTGGGCGGGAAAGATGGCTTTTGGGTAAGTTGGCAGTTTTGTCCCCTCAAGTCTTATAACTTCATTGCAAACTTCGCCCGGTTTGCAATTTCAACCCTTGTCTTTTAATTCTTGTAATACAACTTGAGGTTTGGTAATTTTAGTCCCTCAAGTTGTATTTTCTTCACTTGGTTGACTTTTGACTTTGTCCTTTCCATTCCGTGCTTGGTTTTGTTTGTTTTTGGCTTTCTTTTTGTTCCTTTTCTTGAATATCTGTTTCCTGCACAATACCAATGCAAAACATACAAATCCAATGTATTTTTGGTACGTTTTTAGTCTTTTAAGTCCGTTTTTAATGGAAAATGGTATGTGTAATTAAGCACATACCAAAATCTCCCATACTAAGGTATTGCCGTGTCCTCACGCAATGTTATGAAGTAAACACTTAGAAAACAAAGAATCTCGATCCCCCTTGACTAATTACCTTGAAAAGTAGCAAAGTGTTCGTTAAGGGGAACTTAAAGAATCAATAGCTTCGACAAGTCCCGTTTTCACCATTTTTATATGTACACTAACTATCCTTAATATTTTTGGATTTTTTTTACTACCTGTTTGACTTCCTTTATTTTATCAACATTGGGATCATAGAATGAGAAACGTCCATAGAATAATCTACGGATGTCCTGACGGATAAATTCATCGTCCCCGATTTTTCACTAGATCCAAACCAAGCAATTAAACAAGATCATTTGTTAATATAAGTCTAACTGCGGAGCACTCATACTTATGACTTGTGAACTTTTAACTCCCAACATGAATGTATGATTTAAATGTGTGTGCTCATTTCAACTCAACCATAGATCAACTTATTTCCATAGTCGTGATTCAAGATGAATCATGACTCAAAGCAACAACTTATTAGGACCTTGTAACTTGATTTTAAAGAACGAGATTTTAACTGTAGAACTTTTTGCAACATCTTCATCATTATAATCATAAGTTCTTAAAGCTAGGAATGCGTTGCTTAGTTTGAACACCTACCTAGGCCTCGCTCCCTAGTAGGATATCACAACCAACGACCGGTGTTCTTAGTTTGAAAACCCACCCCGTTGCTAGCGTAGTGGGAAATCACATCAACACCTTCTTCCTAATATGGCTAAGGATAAGTGTCTTAGTTTGAACCCTCACCTAGACCTCGCTTCCTGGTGAGATATCACAACACACCAAATCCCTAGAAGTAAAGATGTCTTAGTTTGAACCCCCACCTCGTGGTTAGCGGAGTGGGATATCACGACACATCTTTTACTTGTTCCATATAATCAAATGTATGCTTCATTGGCATAATTTCAATATTCATGCATTTTTGCATTCATATTTCATTCATGCTTCTTTGGCATTTTAACTTTCAAATTACTAAGAACAGAAAAAAACTCGCTTTAAAGAATCAAGTTACAAATTTGAAGCTTTTTCTAAAAACATCGATTGACTTAGTTGAATTGAAAAGAGCACGTATGATTAGGTGGATTAGAAGCTAATGGGAGAAAAAGCCACAAGTTACTCATATAAGTTTTTAGAAGAATCTTGCTCAGCACATAAACTTATATTTAACTCTATCACTTCTTGTTCTTCACCTTATTAAAATTCGAAGCAATAGAATTCGTGAAAGCTTAGCCTACAAGCGGTAAGTTGAGGAACTAGCTAGGGCTCAACACGCCCGATCGAGTCAAAAATTATTCTCATTCTACCCATTAGGAAAGTCGAAACTGTGACAAAACACTTATTTTATTTTTGAAAATTTTTAAATTTTTTCATTTTTTTGGTATTTTTGCAAAAATTTGGTGGTAAAAACGGGATTACGTGACAACAACGGCTGCAGGCAAAAATCAAATCGAAGATTCCCCCCATACTAGAACTAAACATCGTCCTCGATGTTTTAAAGAGGAACCTACGTAAATCTAAGGCCGTTTATTAAGTGTGCCAAAAGATAAAACGTTAGTCGATTAGATTTGGATACTGGATTTCCAAAATGAAGCTGAGGATGTGAAACTCTTGTGAATGAAAGACAATACTGAGAGCACGAGAGTCTTCACAATCCGGGCAATCCTGGACAATTAAAACAACAAAACACGAAAACACGATGGAAGAGGCGGAGATCTCCACACAGCAAGAAAACACTTTTTCTTTCTACACAATACTACGATAAGCATGGGGTACCTCCCATGAAGCGCTTGTTTAAGGTCGCTATGCTTGACCCCGGTCTCCTGAATTTTTTGGTTCATGGGACAGGTTGGAGGATCTGGGACTACCCAAATTGTGAGTACGTACCCTCCAAAGTAGTGCTTTAAACGATGACCATTCACTTTGAAGTTTGGCCTGGAGTTTTGGGATAACTCGATGGTGCCATATGGAAAAACTTAGGTTACATTGAATGGTCCACTCTAGCGGGTCTTAAGCTTGCCTGAGAAAATCTTTAATCTATGTGTAAAGAGGGAGGACTCGATCTCCGACATAGAAACGCGGTTTTTGATCTTTGGAGTCATGGATTCTCTTTGTTTTCTCCTTGTTAAATTAAAGAATTTCTCGTAGCATTGTTCCGAAGTTCAATAAGTTTCGTTGAGCTGAACATGTCCTGTAATCTCCGCGGTTTTGATATCAATGTTTGTATGCTTAAGGCCAGTTAAGCATTTGTGCTCGAGATCAAATCGGAAGATGAATGCCTTCCCGTACACCAACTAAACTTCGTTGGAGTACACCCGATGGGTGTTTTTGTAAGCCTGCGGAAAGCCCAAATTGCGTCATCTAATTTTATCCGACCCAAGAGGCACGATTTTCGCCCACGGTCTTTCAAGATTTCTGTTTCAAAAACCACGTTTGGATTTACCACAACTGTCCACTTGTTTATGGATGTTAACGCGGTGGAGAGACGACGAGTGACTCTCCGTAATTAAAGCATTACTTTGCTCAAATTGGTCATTACCAAAAAATGGTGTTCCGCGATCACTTATGATTGCACGGAGGGCACCGAACTTTGGCGAAGAGAGATTAGAAATTTACAAACACTCGGGCGTCCATTGGTGGGGAGGCGCTATTTTGGCTTCAACCCATTTTGATCATTAATCTACGGCCATCGTAGTATATATTTGTTCCTTTTGAGGTCGGGAACGAACCCCATTTAAAAAATCAATGCCCACATGTTCCAAGATTTCGCAAATTGGATTTGGAGTTTTGTGGCATCTCATTCACGTTGCGAAATTTTGCCTTGACGTTGACAAATGTGACATCGTGGTGACAAAGTCGTGGGCATCATTGTAGGTCGTGGGCCAATTAAAAATCCTTGAATCAATAGATATTTTAGCGGTGTAATTGGCAAGTAGGTGTCCCCCAGTGGTGTCCTTTTGGCAAAGCTTTTTATAGAATGTCAAAAAGCTTTTTGCCCCGAAAAAACAGCGACTCAATTACTTGGTCAGCACAGTTCTTGTAATTAGAAAGGGTCGTCCCAACAATTAGTGTTTGACGTCCTTTGTAAAAATTTCTTTTCTGCTGAGGACGACATCCCTTTAATACGAAATTCCCGGCATGGTAGTTTGCAAAATCGCAAACCACTTGGGGCATTATTATCCCACGAAAGGTATCCATCCAAGTGTCTCGAGAGGAAATGTTTCCTTAATTTAATTTTTCTCGATGTTCCACTTTGATGGGGATTTTCATGGTTTGAAAGGTGGTTGCGGCGAAGATTTTCGGCTCCTTTTTTATCATCGTATAACGACATCAATTCTTGAGCTGCAAAAATCCACCAAAGCAATCTTGGCTATAGAATCTTGCTTAGATATGCCTGGTAAACTTTGAGAGTCCGTATGGTCCGTTATACAACTATGCTTTTGGACAAAGACAAGATATGGACAGAATTTTCGAAAGCATACACTACGGCAAGTTATTCTCTTCTCCGTTGTAGTGTAATGTGGCTTGAGCCTTGGTCATAGTTTTTGGCTCTCATAGTGTATCGGCTGGGGGGGGAAGTGTTTGGTTCTTTACGTTGCCCCTAGTTTAGCCCCAACAGCAAAAATCACTTGCCTCACACATGATTCAAAGGGCAAAGTTCACATATCGGGAGCAAACTTAGTAATGGAGCATGTGGTACTTTATATTAAGGGTTTCTAAATGCTTCGATGCATTCCTTCGAGAAGATAACCGGATTTCTTTTTCATGGAGGTGGGGTCATAGGCTCGGGGCGATTTGGGAAAAAATCCTGAACTAAATCGTCGGTAGGAATCCGCTCCAGTATGATATGAGAAAAACTGCTAATTACCTTTCACGGTAGTGATGTGGTAATTTTGCATTGACATCAACTTTTGGATTTATCAAACCTCATCCCAGACCTTAGAAAATCTTAATGGCCAAGGACTATTCTTCGCTTGACCATAAAGTGCATTTTTCCCAATTTAGCACAAGATTGGTGTCTTCACACCTTTGGAGCCAATTTGTCTTAAATGGGGAAAGGCAAGCAGGAGAAATGGGGGGGGGAATCACCGAAAAATAAGAATTCATTCATGAAGACTTCCATGGTTTTCTAATCATATCGTGAAAGATTGCAAACCTACTCCTTTGGAAAAAACCGTGCCCTGGTGCTTTGCATAACCCAAATGGGCATGCGTCGATAGGCAAATGTCCCGTAAGGGCAGGTGTAGGTAGTACTTCTCTTGAATCATGTGGGTCAAATCGGGATCTATTTTTTTGAATAGTAGACGGGAGTAATCCGTCCAAAAAGCAATAGTACTCATTTCCGGCCAATCTTTCAAACGCATTGATCCATGATTCGGTAAGGGGGAAAATGGTACGTTAGAGTTTGCATCATTGAGTTTTGGTAATCGATGCATACTCGCCCATCCCGTACCAACTTTAGTGGGGTATTAATTCATTTTCTTCATTTTTCACCACGGTTATGCCTCCCTTCTTAGGGAACAAATGAACCGGGCTTTTACCAGGGGATGTCAGAAGAGTAGGGTATATTTAACTCGGCATCAAGAAGGTTGATAACTTCTTGCTTATTAAACCTCATGGATTTTGGGGGTTAACTCTTCTCTGTTGTGAACTACTGGGTTTGGCATTTCCTCATGTTCAAAATCTTATGGGTGCAAAATTGTGGATCTATCCCCTTAATATCAGAAATCTTCCAAGCTATGGCATGTTTGTGTGACTTAAAAACCTTGATCAAGGCGGTTTTATCCTCATCTTTCAAGTTTTTAGCGATTATGACGGTAATTTGTCTTCACCCTCCAAAAAACGCAATACTCAAGATGGGAATTGGTAAGTTTTGAGTTCAAGGGGGGGGGGGGGGGGGAGGGGGTCGGAAAGGATTTCACATGAGATTTTAACCTTTATCAGGCACATTAAATTTCCAGAAAATGGTGACGGTGGGAGATTGGGGGGTCACTATTTGCTCATACTTAACAATTCCTCAAGGTAAACAATATCATCCTCTGACTCATAGATGCCGTCAAAACACCCCTGGTGGTATTGACATCATCTTGTTCAAGAAATGCATTCGATCTTTCTCATTAGAAATCACTATCCTCGAAGGGATAGGTGAAAAGATGGATGAAGCTTAGAATTGTTCATAAGGTTCGAGTAGGAAGTGGGATTTCCACTTTCAGGAATTTTCAAGTACTTTCTTGAACTATTCTTCACAAGCAATGTCATTAATATAAATCGGTTAGCTGTTCCAATGATATTGTAGGAGTATTTCTTAGTATCACCAACTTTGAAAGGTCACAGATTGGTCTTTCATGTCTAAGGGTCAATTGTTCGCCGTGAACATCTTTAAGGCACAGTGCCGTCTCTAGAAATGGTCTTCACTATGATTTAAGGGAGCCCGAGGGGTCGGCAACGTAATCAACGGACTACAAAATCTGCAGGATAGGGAAGAACGTTCCAACTTTCACAAATACATCCTCGGCTGATGGCCGTTTGGAGTTTAGAATTGTTCGGTCGGCAAGTTCAAGAAATCTTTCGGGTTTTGGTCAATGGTGGAGACTTAGTTATTTCCAAATTGAAAAGAGGCATTAGGTTGATGTTGCATCGAGATCAGCCAAGGTAGCATTCAGTTATCTCTGGAAATTGGACACGTATATGGAAATTCTCTACCGGGGTCTCCAAGTTTCACCGAGGAAACTTTTTTAGGATAACCGCCAGCAATTCTCGTTTACCGGTGTCTTTGTCAACTCAATAATCTTATCTTTGTCATTGATGAGCTTTCTAAAACATGGTGCAAATTTGGGATGTGTAGGAGAGCGTCCGCGGAATACTCACAACCCCCCCTAGCTCTCGAATATGGAGATTCAAAACAAATCTCCATAAAATTTCATGAAGCTAGAAATTGTTCTTTTTCAAGGAGCTTTTCTTTGTTGGCCTTTGAAGGTATTATGTGCAAGGTTTGGTTTTGTTCTTTGAACAACAAATGGGCTCACCAATTTGGTCATTAGTTTGGACCACTGGAGGTTGGATGTTTTCGGTGCTTGGTTGCACTGTATCCTTCGTCACCTCGGGTCCATTTTCCTTCTCTTTAGAAGGAGAAGAAATTTGAGGTCCATTATAGGAAGCACCGCTTCGGGTAGTGATTGCTTTTATATCACCTTTCGGGTTAGCAATGGTGTTGCTTGGAAGAGAACCCGAGCCCGAAGTAGAAGCGGTATTACTATTTACGAATTTGGTGATCAAGTCCATTATATTTGCCACTTGATTTTGCATATTTTGCATAACTGCGTCATTAGCTTTGACGTAGTTATCAAAATCGGGCTTAGACACACCCGGTGCTGGAGGAACTAGAGCATGGTAAGGTGGAGTTTGAAAAGTTGGGGGTTGATTAATCTGGGTTTGGTAAACTTGTCCTTGATTGAAATTATTACCCCGATTTTGGTTGAAATTGATCCCCCGATTTTGGTTGTTTTGATGGTTTTGCATAGGAGGAAAACCGGGAGGTCGAATTTGGTTTGCGACCATCTGAGGTCGGTAACTGGCATTCCCTTGGTTGTAGTTGACTGCGGCGGCTTGTGATACGTATTCTTGGATATTATCACGATAGATGTTGCCATCGGTGGCTGGACAATTTTGGTAAGAATGACCACCCCCGCAAGTTACACAACTTTGCTCGACTGCTTTTACAGGAGCGGGAGCTGAAGTTTGGTTTTTCTTATCGAGAATCAATGCTCTAACCATATCTTTCAGCTCAGCTAATGGAAAACTGCTGGGGTGGAAGAGCTGTACTCACTTTGGGGAAATCATGGCCTGGCTTCGTGATTGGGACCGAATTTTGGACTGCTCTCGATTGATTTTTTTAGTGCATTCTACGAGCATTTTACTTCCAGGAAAGTTACACCGCAGCGGTGTTCAATGAATCTTGATCATTCAAATTTAGGATTTATAGAATGTATCGTGTTGATGTAAATTCTGAAAACCATGATGCGGGACAACATCCCCTAAAGAAGATCATTGGAATCGGTCCATGCCTCGTAAAACGTTTCACTAATTGTTTTGTTGATATCTTGTGATGTCATTTACGAAGCGCGCACGGGATATTTTTCACCTAAGTTTCATGCGTTCTTCTCTCTTCGAATTCATTGGCAAAAGCATTTCCATTTGTTTTAGATTTTCTTCATTAAGCACCTTTAATCAATCAATCAATTGTTTCTAAGCTGGGAAGTATATTTTTCTTTTGAATGTAACTTATATAGAAAGTGAACTTTTAACTAGTTAGGTTTAACTGTTTTTAATATAAATGTTTTGAAACCCGGTTTGATCAGGCCGGATCAACAGTTCCGGGCGGGTCAACAGTAGTAACTTTGAGGAGGAGGATGTTATAGAGCTTGCGCCTTTCGTTTTAGTGTGTTGGAAGTGATAAGTGGTTTAGGACCGTGTTTGGGGTTTCGTTAGGTTTATGATGTCGCTAGGGATTTAAGTGGCAGCGACATAGCGTTATCGTGGCCTGTGCCATACAAGCGTTATCGATTTTTTTAACGTAAAATAAATAGAAAGTTAAGTGAGTGTTATAAATGTGTTTTTGAGTTTTGTCTTGGTTTTTTCACATACAAGTAGTAGTAGTAGGTTTCTAAGTAACTGTGAGGAGGAGGTTACTGAACTTTTGCGCCTTTGGTTTTAGTGTGTTAGGACCGTGTTTGTGTAATGTTTCATGATGTAGTTTGGTATTTAAGTGGCGGAGCTTCTAAGGTGTTGTCCTAAGTCACTTAGAGCGCGACGGCACCTTTGGCAGTGCCATAGGTGCGGCGCTATGGCCAAGATAAGCGTTATTGATTTTTTTTAGAATGAACTTAAATAGAAAGTGAAGTGAGTGTGTTTTTTTGGTTGTGTGTTATAGCTCCAGTATAGGTGTGAGAACTTCCCATCATAGGATTAGTTGATTTGGAGATTTACGAGGTGTGTTCTAGTTTATGCAGGGAGTATCAGTTGCATATTCACCTGATTTACTAACAATGTTATCGATTGTTAATAAGATTTAACCTCTATTGTTACAACCATAAGGGACTGTTTTTGTAACATTACATCTATCGGTTTTGTATGTACTGTGAGTTTTAGAGTTTGTATATAAGTTGTAGGTTTCTGGCTACTGTGTGATTATTGAGCTCTGACTCGCGGATTCTTACCCCTTTTTACATATCAATAAATATAAATATACAACAAGGATCAAAATCTCGCGAGATCAATAAAACCGGAAGTAGTATAGAGTGTTCCTGGGTCGTTATGTCCCAACGAAGCTTGAATGGAAAATCGAAAGACGAATTGATAATCGATGTTTGAGTATGACAAGGATATGATTGGGCACTAATCCTAATAGGCAAAAACACACAAAGATAAGCAAGGAAAATAAGCTAGAACAAGCATAAAAGCTAGAAATGGTGAAAACACTTAAAACTTTTAAACTAACACACTAATAAGCTCAAATAAACTTAAGACAAATCAAATAAGCTAAACTAACTCTAAATAAGCAAATTCAAAAAGCAATTAAACTAAGTTAAGCAGGAGAGACTCAACAGTACTAACAGCAGTACTACTAGTATTAACTACCAGTACTAACTTGGAGTTAGTACTGCTAGCTTTGAGTTAGTACTGCTAGCTTAGAGTTAGTACTGCTAGCTTTAACAGAACACAATGAAACAAGAAATAAGCAAACAGGCTAAAACAGATATTTAACTACCCCTAATAAGCACTCAGACATAAGAATAAGCAACTAGAATAAACTATAATGGCGCTACAAACTGGTAAACTAGTGAAATTACTCTGAAAAGGAAACAAACTTCAACGAATCTATCTACTAAAGACAGTATACAAAAATTGGGTTTAATCTTCTCTCAAAAATCAGCAAATTCGTTAACATAAGCAGAATGAGAAGCTGATAAGTAAAAGACAAACAGTACTAATGAGTTTTAACTACCAGTACTAAACTTTAGAGTTTAGTACTGATAGCTTTTAAGTTAGTATGCTAGTGGAAATTCCCAAAAGAGAACTAGCAGTACTAACTATGGGTTAGTACTGCTAGTTGAAAATACCCCTTAAAGTTTTCACAAATCATTTTTCTTTTTATATTAAGCTGATTTGGTCCTAAATTATTAAAAACAGATTATTAAATAACAAAATAAGCCACTTATAAACAGATTTTAGTCAAAATAAGCACTAAATTCAGATGAATCAAATCTATACGTTTTACTCATAACTAACAGTACTAACTAGGAAATGTGCATAAGTCACTTTTAAACTAACAACTAAGCACTATAAGCAGTTCTGCAGTAAATAAGAAAAAACAAGAGAAAGAGAAACTTATAACACCCTTGCTCAAAACAGGTTAACCAAGAATTCTACAAGCTCTAGATTGTTAAAAACAAGCTAGTTGTTCATAAGCCCATCCAGAACTGGTTATCATCCATAAATAAGCTGTGGATATTTTGAGAGTGATTTTTGTGATTTTTTCTTAACTAATTAACTTTTTAGGTTTACTTAATTAAAGCAGCTTATAAACAAGCTGTATTGAGAGCCTTTTTTGAACACAAAACAACACAATTAAGAAACTTAACACTTGGAATTATAAAGTGACTTAAAACCTCAAATTTGCATTGAAACTTGAAAGTGTTACAAAGCTGAAAGTAAAAGCTGTAAATGACTTTAAGAACTGAAATAAGCTAAGTTATATTTAAAATTAAGCTAAGATATTCTAAGATTAAAAAAAACTAAAAAAAAAAACTCTCCTCGTTAAAGTTTACAATGACTCCTATTTATAGCGATGTCCTTCTTTTTTGGGTCTTTCCAACTGTGCTTCTTTTTGTGTCATCTAAGACATCAAAATTACTTGCGAAATTGTGAAGGGATTGCCCAACATGGAATTATAAGTAATGGGGAGGGGGAATAGTGGAGTGGTTAACAATGATTTATCCCATGGTGTTGGAGTGGTTTGCCTAGGTAAAAGTATGGGAAGACATCCCTTAGCTGTACCTGGGTTTTGTTGGGCGGGAAAGATGGAGTTTGGGTAGGTTGACAGCTTTGGCCCCTCATTTCTTATAACTTTGTTGCAAACTTCGCCCGGTTTGCAATTTCGACCCTTGTCTTTTGCTCTTGTAATGCAACTTGAGGTTTGGCAATTATAGTCCCTTAAGTTGTATTTTCTTCATTTGGTTGACTTTAGACTTTGTCTGGGTTGACTTTCTGACTTTGCCTTTGATTTGACTTGGTCTTTTCCATCCCGTGCTTGGTTTGGTTTATTCTTGGCTTTCTTTTTGAATATCCATTCCTGCACAATTCAAATGCAAAACATACAAATACAATGTATTTTTGGTACGTTTTTAGTCATTTAAGTCCGTTTTTATTTGAAAATGGTATGTGTAATTAAGCACATACCAAACATGTAACAATTAATATGATGGATCATTAGGGTTTTAAGATCTACTGTAATTAAGGATGTTTTAATCATGCTATAACATTTAGGGTTTAATTAGGATCTTATTGGTGTAAGTGGTAAGAGTTAGATCGCGTTAATTCATGATTTAGAGTTGAGCAGAATTTAGGGTTGTGTTCAACTGATGATATCTAGATGATAAAAATGTGTTTTGATATGATTCCAGTGCCTAAATTGTAGTTCAAAGAGTCTATTTTCCAGAAAGTCTGACATTGATTGATTTTGAGTTCGGGAAGTTGGTTAAATATTGGTTACAAAAAAAGTTGTCAAAACAGTAAATACGGGTCAGATTTAGGTCATGTTTAGGAGGGTAAAACCCTAACTTAAAAGTGGAATTAAGGTTAGCCAATCTACAGTAATTAAGTTCTATATGTATATAAAGAAACCCTAGAAGTAGAGCTTCTGATTGTGTGTCTAAGTATGATAGTTAGAGCCATACTTTTTAGTGTGCAATCAGATCCGAATTGAGACAGTTTTGAAGTTGGATTTTATTTGGGATAGTTGTATATGTAATGAGTAATTGGGAATCACAAGGTAGTTAGTAAACTCATAAATGAACTTAGGTGATTTTTGGTATAATTTATGAAGGTCAGCAAGTAAGGGTTTTAAGAGGGTAAAGTTACACTAAAATTCTGCACTTTTGAACAAATTGTAGTTAACTAGTGTAAAGTGTTAATGAAGTGGTTAAGGTTGGGCATGGTGTCGGGGTGACCCATGATGGTTAATCACTCCCTTATACATCCATCATATGTGTGTTACATGGACTAGAGCTTTTAGCTTGGTCGCGTGTAACCGTGTTTATTTATTTGTATAGTTGCGTGATAGGAATTGGAAGCTGCGTGTTGAGCATTCAGGTGAGTTACATAGTCCCACTTTTTACATTGTTTTAAACTTGGGATGGAAATGATGCAAGTGTTTAAATGAGTTTTGAATTCCTGTTATTACGTGTTAGTGTAAATGCATGGACTATTATGTGACTAATGTGCGTTATGTGCTACATGTTTTGAGATGTGATATTGTTGTGTGGCCTAGTCAGGTGGTTTACTTGAGGGTATCCTTGGCCTGAGCTAGAGGTAAAGAGAGTTGGTATTATCCAAGGGCGATATGGGTCGTCTGCTTGGCGATTGAGTGATTGATTTGATTTGATTTGATTGTGTTAGCCTTAATTATATTAAGTCAAACAAGAATGTTATCGGTCTAAGAAAGTCAAACTAGGTCTTGTATTGTAATAGGCTAGTCGGGTTCAACGGGCTTGGATTGTAATCTAATATTGTCCGTGTTTCGGGCTCAAAGCCCAAGTTATGCCAAGCCCGGCCCAAGTTACAAGCCCATAAGCCACCTAGAATGGCATGGGTATAAATATCCCTTCACCACACTTGGTGAAGGGTGTTGGTTACATTTTCTCACACACTTGTAATCCTCCAAACTCTCTCTAATCTAATATTCTCTTTGTTTCTCTCTCTACTTTCTCTCT
>BQNB010163748.1:0-14408 GCA_026074375.1 Tanacetum coccineum
GAATTTTCTTTTTGGTGACTTTAATTGCTTCTTCTTCATCTAAATCATCATCTACCAAGGGTGATGTCTTAGAGGATGGAGGAGTTTCATTGAATGTCACGTTAAGTGATTCTTTGACTTTCCTAGTGTGTTTGTTTAGGATGATGTAGGCTTTACTATTTTGAGAATAACCTAAGAAGACACCTTCATATGACCTTGGGTCAAACTTGGTAAGGTAGTCTTTTATGTTCAAAATGAAGCACTTGCTTCCAAACACTCTAAAATAATCTAACATAGGTTTTTTTACCTCTTACGAGTTCATAAGGTGTTTTTTCTAGAATGGCTCTAATGAGAATTCGGTTGAGAATGTATGTTGAAGTATCTACGGCATTACACTAAAACTTTTGTGGTAACGATTGCTCATTCAACATAGTCCTACTCATCTTTTAAAGTGTCTTATTTTTCCTTTTAACCACGCCATTTGATTGAGGAGTGCGTGGAGCCGAGAAGTTATGTGTAATACCGTTGGTATTACAAAACTCTCCAAATTGCACCTCATTATCAAATTCTCTACCGTGGTCGGTTTCATTGACACTATTGAACAACCTAATTGGTTTTAGATTTTCCTACCAAATATTTTGAATTGGTCGAAAGCTTCGATTTTATCCTTAAGAAATCTAGTCCAAGTATACCTAGAGTAGTTATCCGCTATGACTAGGGTAACGGTTTCCTCCATAACTCCATACGGTGGATGGACCGAAGAGATCCATATGGAGAAGTTCTAAGCATCTAGTCATTGAGACTACATTCTTAGCTTTGTGACTAGCGTGAGCTTGTTTTCCAATTTTGCAAGCATCATAAAAATGTTGATCAAACTTAAGCTTAGGTAAGTTTCTAACTAAATCCTTAGAGGCCAACGATTGAATGAGACGCATATTTGCGTGTCCTAATCTCCTATGCCACAAGGTGGAATTTTCATCAATCGTAGTTAGATAAATTTGATCCTTAGGCTTATTTCCTAATTTCATCACATATAAGCCTTTCTTCCTAATACCTCTACCTATGACTTTACCGTCCTTAGTGATTTCACTATCATGTTCAGAGAAAGTTACTCTACACTTATTGTCACATATTTTTCCTATACTTAGCAAATTAAATCCTAAGTTATCAACATGTTCTACATTATCTATTTTGAGAGAGTCATTAGAAATCATACCTTTGCCAATGATGTTACCGCGAAGATTACTACCAAAAATGACGTTACCTCCATTGTATGCCTTGTAAGTGGAGAAGAGCTTTCGGTTGCCCGTCATATGTTTAGAGCATCCGCTATCCTTGATCCATTCGTCGGGCTCCAAGTCGACTCCAAGGCATATCTATTTATATAAGACAATAACTCAAACATTTGGTCCCCAATATCTCATGGGTCCAAAGTTGTTAGTGCCAAACATCCCTTGCATTTGATGCAATTGGTTGGGATGTGAGAATGGAAGACACATTTCCCATGGCATGTAACTTTGACGTGGAAAGTTGTTCCAAGTTACGGGAAAGCCATGAGGTTGGTTTTGTCGACCAACCCAACGTTCCTTTTTGGTTGCGGTGTTTTAGGACCGGATAAATAATTATTTGACTCCTTCCCTCTAGGATGGGGAGTTTTTGATCTAAAGTTTGGTTTTGAAAATCCAACTCCGGGTTTTAACGATGGCTTGTAAAATCGTTTAACTTCATTATCACTAGCAACTGGAACTTTAACTTTGTTTACCATTATATGTTTTGGTCTAGGACCCAAAATGGATTTTTGAAAAGAAACAGATTTCTCAGAACCTGGTGAACAGACTGGCGGTCCCATAATTGCTTTGGGGCCGCCTCTGCTATATGGGGGCCGCCCTTATTTAAGGGACCTCCACCAGGGGACGTTTCTTTTTGAGATTTCACAAATTTTATTTCCTTAGTTCCACTAGTTGATGCTTCAAGTGAATTGAATCCCAAACCTAATTTATCTCCGGAGGGTTTTTGATTACTTAACATTTCATTTAAGCAATGTGTACTCTTTTCAAATTTTGTTAGTTTAATAGCTTCCTCTTTAAGTTTTTCATTTTCAATTTTCACAATTGTTACATTTTGTACATTCGAGATAACTCCCCTTGTTTTTCTCGAAATGTGGATCAATTTTCTTTTAGTATTACTAAGCTTATTTCAAGCTACACTTCAAACCAGCTTTTAATCTTTTGTTCTTTGTGATTATTTTTAGACTTATTTTGCATAGTTTGTCATATTCATTATCTAGAGCTAAATCATCTATTGATGAGTTTTCATCACTAAAGTAAGAGGATTCGAAACATACCTCACTAGATGCTTGAGCCACAAGACATGTTTCGTCATTGGCCTTTTGATCATCTTCTTCACTGCTATCACTCTAGGAACCTCCGACGAATGCTCTTTGGTTCTTATCTTTCGGTGGTTTTGGACATTCTCAAATAAGATGATTTAGGTCACCGCATCTAAAACACTTCTTATCACTTTTGTCATTCTTGTCGTCTCGGCTTCTTTGGAACGTCTTTTTGTCATTCCTGGGTTGTCTTACGAACCTACCTCTTCTCTTCAAGAACTTCTTGAAGTCTCTAAATGCCATGGGGTACTCTTCGTCTTCACTTCCAGAAGTCAAACATTCTTCATCACTAGATTCCTTTTTAGTCTTTAAAGCAAGAGATATCCTTCTCCTTTAGCTTTGACTATTTCAAAATCTTTCTTGATGATCATCTCATGGACTTTGAGATTACCAATGAGTTCATCAAGAGATAGTGATGTCAAATCTTTCGACTCGTCAATCGTCGTGACCTTTGCTTTCCATTTTGGATGTAAACCTCTAAGAAACTTCCTAACATAATTCTTGCTAGAGTAACCTGTCACACCCCGCCAAGGCGGAAACGCGAGGCGTAAACAAGAATGGATATCATCACAACACATGGTGTCTATATAGAGAATACTAAAATGAAAGCTAAAGTAAAGCAAAGACACAAAGTGTCATAACAATACCCAAAACTTAACCAAAAATCCAAAAGGCGTCTTTATTGATGAAACGAAAGTTCTCGCCAATAGAAAGACATGCAATAATTATTCAAATTCAATCAATGCAAAAATTCAAGACAAGAAGTAGAAATCTTCATGACATCCTATGGTCTCTTACTAGCCACTTCTTTCAATCTTATTTCCATCATGCTCACCTAAAAATGATGCTTAAAACGTCAACACAACGGTTGGTGAGAGTCATAGGTTTAAGACTCACATTTCAAACCTTTCAAACCAATTACTGTGATTATCAAAACAATATAGGACACTTATGCAACTTCATGTAGAGCTTTCAAAGCTTCCCCCCCAAACAAAGCAATCCTCTCTCGAGCAGTTTCAAAGCTTTTTTTTCTAGCTTAGAATAATTAAGTGCACTACGGAATTAGTAGCAACACATTCAAATAATGCTCCTTTGATAATAAGCTTTAGTTGATTAACTGTTTAGGGAAACATTGAAATTGATCATATTAAATATCTTCTCACACTTGAAGTATTTTCTCACATTTCTTCCCCCTAGAAGCTCAAGTAATGCATACCAAAAGTATCGAGATATCTCTTCCCCAATGTAGATGAAGAGATGCAACCAGTCTAATTGTATGAAGCCTAAAAACTCGATGAACACACTATATTCCATTCATGAAGTCGAAATCGTAGCATCAAAGTAACAAGATGAAGCACTAATCATCTCTGCGGACTAACCTCCGGCATATTCTATAAAGCCCGATCAAGTGAAATTGTTGTGCGTCCTTGATGTGTACATTTCTTTCCTTTCAGGAAAATATGATGATAATTCATTGTTTCACCAAGGTTAGTGTCCCGGATGTAGACAATTAAACACCTCCTAGTAGTCGAAAATGGTAACACAAAGTTAACTAAGTTCCGGATGAATCATTTCTTCCTGCAGGATACTGATATCTGGAGAAAATTACAATTATTCATAAACCCAAACATACCATTGTGTACCTCTTTTATCATCAGGAAACTAGTTCGTACAATCTTCTGTCTTATGTAGTTGGAATAATACACCTGAAGCCACGGAGTTAAAAACACGGATTTTATCTGCGGTTATGACATTAGTCTTTCCCGGGGATTGCCCTGAATTAATAAAAAGACATGAAAGTTCGTCAACGTGTAACTCGTTGTGAGTTCAAAATGTATTTCTCCTTCCCCTTGATGGTTTGATAACTCAGGAACCAGCAACACATTGTAGCACATATACTTGAAACTCTTGTAGAGAATAATATTAACCAAATGAATCCTGTGAGAATCAACTGCTGATCAATCTTACTCATTAACTCTCTTTGACTATCTTTACCCCCTTTTGTCAGACTATTTGATGTGACCACATGATGGAGTAAACCCGATATTACCAAACTTGAACATTGAAGTAGAATTTCCCGTTCTTGTGATTAAGCTTGCACAATTGTTAGAGAACGGTGTAGAGTAATTTGTGCTCCAAGCAAATCTTAAGTACTAAATTACTCCCCCAAAGTATGAGACAATTCATCACATCTTATGATTATCCACTTCGTCTTCTTGCGTCGTGACACTGAGTACTAAAACGCAACCGCCTTTAAGTGATTGTTATCCAGGTCTTCAACATCCACCATTGGACTGTTGGAAACTAGTTAAACCAAGTCTTCAACTTAATCTTAAGCACGATTAGTTATCATTTGAAGTAATGCCAATACAACAACCCGACTTCAAGATAAAATAAGAACACGCCTTCGATAAATCCAACTTCAATTACAAATAAGTGATACCCAATTAACTACGTAGTCACTTAGAAAAATAATGTCAAGTCTAGCCATTAAATTTTTAGCCCCATGATTCATTAAACCAATATTGATCCCGGTCTCGTCTCATAAAACTTGTCACTTTGTCATTGTAAACCCCAATTATAGCCATATTAACCACTTAATTATGTGAAAAATTAGCATAATTATACATAAGCTCAAAAATACACAATTTATGCCAACATTCGGTCCATAATGTCATAACTTAGCCCAAGTCAAAATTCAATATGAATGTGGTATTAACCATAAGCTACATACTGTACTAAAATTTGAAAAATTATACAAAGTTTCGTATAACTAATTCAATAGCCCAACAAATAAGAAACCAGTCCCTCAATTTTTATCCATACTCTGCCTATTTTATTTGTATAACTCGGCAGCAGTAAACCCACCAGCCCTACAAAAATACTGGCCCAACAAGAAATGATTATACCCGGTCCAAGAAAAGGCAGATATATACCCCATATTCTTTATAATTAGGGCATAACTTACCATAACCCTAATCTCACACACCTCAGATGAAAACGCAGTCAAACAATTATAATCATCATTCCAATCTCTTACTTCATTCGAATGCCAAATGGAAACAAAGATGAGATCTCCTTTTTTTTATTTGCATTACCCCAAATCGTTCAACCACACATCATTCTTCATAAAACAAAATGAATCAAATCGAACCATGTATTCTTATGCTTAACAACCCATAAATGTGTCATAATTCGAGATTCAATTCGAGGAATGACGACGACTAGATCTACCATAAGAGGTCTGGGTAGGTTTCCTTTATTTTGGGGTTGTAAATACAGAATCAAGGAAGTGATAACAAACTTGTCTAAAAATCTCTTGCTTAAGTTCGAATAAAATTTGAATGTTAAGACTGTTTTCTTACATTTGTAGATCAATGATGAAGAATTCGTTTGTGTGACAGATCTTTTTATGGTCTTGAATATATTGAAACACACAAATGATGAACCTGAGATCTTTGTTATTTATTTTTTTGACTCTTGATATATAGAGAGGGATTGGTGTTGTTGTGATGTGATGAAGGGATTAATAGGTTAGTCTTGTTGGATTTGGTTTCGTTGATGTAGTAATGAGTTGTTGAATATGATTTGGCTGATGGTTGATGTTGTTGTTGTTATAGTTTAAATTCGAGTCAGTCTTTGGTCTATCTTCATTTCTGTATTGATCTGGACTCTTTGAGTTGTACCGGCGTCAAACCTCGGTATTTTACCGAGTTGGACTCGGTTTGGTTTGTGTCTAGCAAAAAACGCAACCAAGAAAGTCGCAAACCTTTCTTGTACACAGACAAAAACGAGTCTGTCTTTTACACAAAACGAACTCTGACCATAATTTTTGGCTAGCATCTTATCTCTATATTCTTAAATATATGGTCTTAAATCAGGCAAAAACGCAATTGCCCAAAAACGCGCAACCTGTCAAAGCAATTGTCATGTGAACCAAAAAAACGCAATCTGTACTTATCATTAAAAATCCCGGCTATGATTTTTTGTCTTTTTGGTCAAAACGCAACCAAGAAACCATAATAAAAGTAAGCTTGAAAATAGTCTCTTAAGCACAAAACATAGCTGGTTTGAACTCAGATTGATGACAAAACTTATAACAACAATATACAGCATGTTCTTGACTTTTTCACAAGAAAAAAAAATGATGAACAGTATATCAACAGTACATGAACAGTACGTGAACAGTAACCATATGAACAATGAAGAATAGTGACCGAGACATGAACAACAAACACATGATAAAAAGTGACAGATTTGAAGACCAAATCGAGACCACCCGGACCATAAAAAATAAGCCGACCCAAGAATGTGGCCATGGCTCTTGATACCAATTGTTAGAATCAAATAATTTCAGATCCGGTGGTCTTGGTGAATCATACCAAGTAAAGATAGCCATGTTTTGTAGAGAGAGAGTAGAGGGAGAAAAATAAATTATTGAATGGTTGTGTGTTTTTTATTAAAATGAAAGTGAAAAATTACAAGTCTCAACCCCTCCATGGAAAAGCAATGGAGGGGTATTTTATAGCCATACTCAAACTAAAACTTATTGCCACTATTGCTTTAATTCTTGTCCTGGTATGAACTATATAAAAAATACGGTTAATTCGTAATATCATCACTAAAATGAAAAAATCCTAACAGATAGTGTTGTTAGTCTTTCGACTCTTATTGCCGTGACCTTTGCTCTCCATTTGGGATGTAGATTCTAAGAAATTCTACGTAGTTCTTACTGATAACCTTCATCAAGAGCTTTAAGACTAGTAATAATAGTATTAAATCTAGCAAAAGCACTATCTATAGATTCGTCTTCGGAAATGACGAATTGTTCATATTGTTGAACCAAAAGGTCGATCTTATTATCTTTGACTTGGCTATTACCTTGATGGGTGATTAACAAAGTTTTCCAAATTTCTTTTGCCGTATTACACATGAAAATTCGTTCATATTCTTTTCTAGGCAAAGCATTGTAAATAACCATTTTGGCTTCATTATTTTTCGCAAGCCTTCTTTTAAGATCATCAGTTTGTTTTTCAAAAGGGACAACCTCATCGAGTTTGGTTTCCGGATTTTGAATAATGGGTTGAAAATCACCATTGGTAATAACATGCCAAAGATCTAGATCTTTTGATTTAACATATGTCTCGAATCTATTTTTCCAATAAATAAAACTATCACTTTCAAAAAGTGGTGGTCTTTGCATAGATTGCCCTTCTAGATATTTGTCGGAATCCATAGATCGATCCAAGCTTTAAAATACAATATATTTTAAAAATATTGAGTGACCTTGGCTCCTGATACCAATTGTAGGAAACTAGAAGGGGGGTTGAATAGTTTACCGGTTAATTTGACCGTTTTAAAACTTTGCTTATAAAATGCTTTGATTCGAGTTGTATGTCAATCAATCAACAATATGAATCACAACTAAACTATCTAATGTAATGAACTAAGTAAACAATAACAATATAGAGAGATAGAGAAAGAAACGATCAAACCAAGACACCAAGATTTATAGTGGTTCGGCTACGAAGCACCTCTTCGTTCCTACTCCACTCCCCGAGTACTCCACTCGAGATTTCACTATGTCAACAAGCTCCCTTTAGGCGGAGAAAACCGTTTACACGTCGCTTACTTCCTTTTCCGACACTAAGCTAGATGTCGAGTTCTAATCTTAGCTAGAACCAATCTAAGACTTCACTAAGTCTTTACACACTCACAAGATATCTACTATTGGATTGACACACAATCCAAAACACAAATACACAATTTACACAATTGGATCTACACACAATCCAATCTACACAACAACACAAAGTTAATATAATAAAGACTTGTGATCTTGAGGAGGAAGAAGGAGATCACTTAATAACAATTCGTATGTAGAAGAATACGATTGTTCTTCTCTTGCACTTGATTAGAAGAAGAAGAAGGGAGGAAGAAAGAATTAATCACTTGAAACAAGATCAAGGTATGTTAGTGATCAAGATATGTGTTTTAGAAAGAAAGAAAGAAGAGAGAAAAGTGGATCTGAGAAAATTCGTGGCAAGAGGTTATGTTTTTCAGATGGGGTGGCCCAGTATTTATAGGAGACAAAAAGAGCCGTTGTACTGGCGGCGGTCCCTAATATATAAGGGGGCCGCCAGGCCTATAAGGGGGCCGCCGTAGACTACGCTCCTCTTTTTGTCTTTTTGTGGGGAATGTGTTATCTGTTTTAGAACCTTCCATTTTGGGAGGAAAAATCTGATTTCAAATTTATTATTTTAATAATACATTTCTTTTATAAATAAATATTTTGTTTTTATATTTTTATAAAAACACTTTTGTAGAAATGTAAGGTTTAAGAAAAATATTTTCTTGATCACTAATCATGTTTAATGATTTGTTTATCCATACCTTAAGATGTAAACGTTTATTTTTATCGTGAATGTTTTTCCATTTTGTCATCTTCAAAACGTAGAGGAGTCGAAAAATATAAATAACGTTTTTAGGCATTATTTGTATCAATAATCTCTCCCTATTTAATGATGACAAAATATAAACTCATTTTGTATAAAAATAAAATGTTCAAGTTATTAATGAGTTTTAATCCATTTCTCCCTTTTTTTGTCGAATCCAAAAAGGTTAATCGTCGAGATATAGAGAGAAAGAATTCGACGATGCCAAAACTCCCCCTCATTTGGGGCACCAAAGGATCGAGCTTATGGTGTTTTGCTACAAAACCAAGTTAGAAAATACAAGTGCAAGAAAACATTTCTAACGCTTAGCAAAATTACGACAAATATATTCAAGGCTAATAATGGAGATAAAGAAGAAATAGCCATTTAAAACATAATGCATTTATATTAAGGGACCATCCATTCATAGTAGATAAAATTCATACATGCATAACAAGACAACTTCATACATAAAGTAAACTTACGCTTGATAATATGAATTTCTTACAATACTTAAATATACTAAAATTAAACACTACTACCCTAATGGTCTTAATAATTCATAAATCCTAGATGATTCTTGAGTCATAGATAATGGCTTTGAGCAAAAGGTTGGGTGAAACATTATTTAGAAGCATTGAATATGTTTTAAGGTTGAGGTGGAGAGGGTGATGCAATGACGGAAGTAAGAAGATACTCAAGGTGAGCAAACATGAAGTTCATCTCATCCCTTAGAGAAAAGAAAAGATTTCGGTTGTGAAAGCAACAAAGATAATTTGACTCATGATAGTTATGAAAGTTGAAGTAAATGGGATGGCCCATGATAGATGGTTAAGGTGGTGGTGGTGGAGATGGTGGTGAAAGAGTATCAAGAATGTGATCAAGAGGAGTGATTGGTGACAAAGAAAGAGTGATATCCAAGAAAGGAAGACTTTAAAGTGGAGGTGGATTTAAGGGTCTTGGAGGAGCATCTAAGATGTCATTAAGAAAATGATTAAATGGTTGAGGAGAAGGTATGTCATTTGAAGAAGGAGGTGAAGATTGTGGTTTAGATTCAAATGAAGAAGAAGTAGTGCCAAAGGTAGATGATGTATCTTTGGTTGATGGA
This sequence comes from Tanacetum coccineum, assembly GCA_026074375.1. NCBI lineage: Eukaryota > Viridiplantae > Streptophyta > Magnoliopsida > Asterales > Asteraceae > Tanacetum > Tanacetum coccineum. Next base: position 9,911 of record BQNB010163748.1, read on the forward strand.
GTTTTTGATGGTGCATTTGGTGGAGATGAAGATGAGGATTTTGTTATGGTAGAAGGTGTGGTAGTGTCATCTTGTTTCACATTTAGGTCATTAAGATTTGTATTGGATGGAATATTGGTTAGTTTTGATTTTCTTAGAGGGATTGGAGAAGAGGCTTGTGTGATGCTCTTAGAAGTAGATGAGACTGTGAAATAGTTGATTGTGTTGATGATGCTGAGGGCTAATGGTGATGAAATATTTATGGGTGGAGGTAGTGAGAGTAAAGTAGTAAGGATTGAAGGTGATTATTTGATTCTAAAAGGTGTTTAACAAAATACAGGAATGTAGCTGAGCTATAGAGTGGATAGTCAACTGCACATAAAATCAGGAGAAACACAGTAAAAAATCTCGTGATGCCTGATGGTGGTCTCATAAATATTCTGGCGGTCCCGGATATATATGGGGCCCGCCCAGTATTTATGGGGTCGTTTTCTGGAAAAGCAAAAAATTTTCCATGGTTTCCAGACCTTCAAACCTGTGTAGAATCATGCTATCATAGAAATTCTTTTGCAGCCGAATCTATTACTTCAAGAATCATCTATTACTTACTAGATTTTCAAATTTAAAAGCTAGCTATACTACGTGGGAAGCAAATTATAGGCATATGACTATGAAACAAATAAGCATGCATAACATTATAAGTTTAGTAAGTATCATAGAGTGTCAAAAGTATGCTAACAAGTTTAGGATGATAAAATGGGACAATCATCCAAGGCAAATTACGTTGCCTAAGCTAACTTCTAAAAATCCTACCAAGTAACATGAGTTTAAGTACCAAAGCATAGATAGTAAAAACGAGTACCAACAATCATAATTAAGTAGTAATAGTAATTAAATAATCTTATAACAATTATCCAAATTGCTCACTTCTTCTTCTTTCCCCTCAAAAAATTCTTGATGCCCTTCCCGATTGACCTTATTCCACCACGTTGCTCATCTCACAATTGAACTTGACGATTGAGGATTTCGGGTTTGGCGAGTGTAGAATGGTTCCATGTTTGGGTCGATGTTGGGTGGATTAGAAAAGACTCAAGGAACCTCATTTGTCAATGAATTAACAAAATGAGTGGGGGAAGGAGTGCTTGCACGCGAGGTTCCTTCGTTATTACCATCATTATCATCATCTTTGGGATGAGAGGAGGATGGTTGACCGAAGGCGGATGAAGAAGAAGTAGAAGAACGACCTCTTCTCGTGCCATAATCCTTTCAAGTCTTTCGCTCTTGTTGAGCGGTAAGAGGATACATGACACGATCGTACAAGACATAAAGACCATTTGACAACTCAGGATTTTTGGACATGACGTGATTAAACAAGCGAGTTAGTAACATACCATGGTATAGAATTAACCGAGCTTGTTTAGTGACAAACTTCATTCGTTTAGCAATGAAGTATTCAAGATTGTATTGTGTGGAGATAGAAATTCAATAGAACATATGACATAGACACGCGGGAACATGATGTCGATTTCCACCAAGACATTTTTATGAATTATGTCGACCCATGTCTTCATAACGTTAGTGATTTCACGAGTCAAGATTTTGATTGTCTCAACTATATATCTTGCTATGGCGATGCAAGTGACAACACCCTGTCGTTCAATTTGAACAAGGAGTTTGATGTCATCAGGAGAAGGAGGATTAGTTTAATAAAGACCACCCATTGGAACACTATATGGCAAGTCGTCAAGTGATCACCTGTCAGAAAAAGAAAAATCACCTTCATAAGGGATACTAAGGATTTGACCGAATTCTTCGAGAGAAAAAGAAAAGAGTTGATTTTGAAAGACAAACTCGACAAACATTTGACCTTCCGAATCGTAGTTGATACGGTATTGACTGTAAAACTCGAGAATGAAACGAGGAACTATTTGTTCATTAATTTCGATAAGACACTCAAACCTAATATAACTAAACATGGACCTAATATCGACCAAATTGTCAAAGCACGGATCAACTACCCGCCCTTCGTGAATGTAACGATTTCAAAGAATTCAAAAGTACTTTTTAGTGGTTCGTTGTATTAGTCAGACATTTTTGGAATGTAACTTCTAATGTTTTTGTGGTCATCTGATGTTTTGCGAGGCATTATCACCTATATCACAATATTGTTTAAGATATCATTATTATGTGCTCGTTATGTTAATTATGTACTCTTGTCTAGTGTGTGCCTATATGTAACAAATGTGGAGTAACGGTTAACTTGACTCCAAAACAAAACCTATGAGTTAACCCAAACGCTCCTTAATTCAATTTTGCTCATACAAACATGTCGAAAAATACATATGAATTATGTATTTTGAATTCTGTTCATGAGATCATTATGCATGTATACAAAAACGTTTTTAGGGCGTATTAACAATGCATTAAAACAATTTTATGGTGTTCCTAACGTGAGTGATTTTGAAATAAAATTGGGGTTTTTTTGCGAATGAAAACTTTGACAAACACATTCAATTATGAAAATCATATGTCTACGGGAAGCATATTAGTTATACATTGTGTGATTATAGTCCTAATTGCACACAAACAAAAGAAAAATGAAAATCCCCAATTTTTAATTTTTGTTAACATGAACCCTAGACACAAATTAAAAAGAAAATAGACGAACTGACTCACAATTGATGATCTTTGTGATGTTAAGAATGATTATTAGTGTTGATTTGATCTTCAATATGTGTTTTAGTGGTTGATTTTAAGATTTGGATGGTTTTGGGTTCGTGTTCGATGTTTGGTTTTGTGTTCTAGAAAAATTGAGTTGACATACATTTGGTCTCGTCTAGTGGCGGTCCCATATCGATATGGGGGCCGCCCAATTTAATTTGGGGGCCGCCGGCGATATGGGGGTCGCCCTCAGCTAAGGGATTTTAAACTTAATTTTGACCAAGATTTTACACGGAGGAGTGACGTTTTAATTTGCATTTCACGAATTAAAAATACTTAAAGAGCTTCGAATAAAGTATTTAAGTTGTCATGATACGGAATAGAACACGGACTAGAATCGAGACAGAAGAAAGAGAAGAGGACAAACACGGTTTATGTAATGTGTTCCATAATTCCTAAACCAAGACGTAGATAGTTAAACGATTCACGTTTAAGTGGTTTATTAAGAATGTCGGTGATATTGTCGACGGACGACACTTTTTTGATTGAGATATGTCATTTTTGGACATTATCACGAAGAAAGTGATGACGTATTTTGATGCGTTTAGTACGAGAGTGTTGCACCGGGTTTTTGCTAAGGTCAATCGCTCTTTTTTTGTCACACATGATCGGAACGTCATTGAGTCGTACGTCGTAGTCGATAAGAGCTTGTTTCATCCATAGTGCTTGTTGACATGCCTTTCGGGCGCTTACGTATTCGGCTTCGGTAATGGATATAGCAAGAGCGGTTTGTTTCTTTGAGAACCAAGTGTAACATTTCACATTTTCAGGTCATTTTACGACTCAACACTTTCCTTTTATTTATTTTTATGGTTTTACGCGTTTACTTTTAATTTTCATCGTTTAGTTAAATCGCGTAAACTAAAAATTGACATTCAACGTAAACGGTCATTAAACAAATAAAAGTTTACGTCAAGCAAGTGTTATATAATTATTACGAGTATAGTTTATTACAAGCTCTTATGAAATTTGAATTTATATATATGAATGGTGAAATAATGCTTAAAATGGAAGTATACACTTTATATAAATGTTAATTAATTTATATGTCTAATTTATAAATAAATTTGTTGAAGTTTTATTTATAAAGTTTATGTACAAATATCATGAGGACAAGCTAATTGGACAATCATTATGGACAATTTAGAGGCCCCAAAATATGTATGACGTATGGTATAAATTAATGTAGAGGACTTGTACAAAATTAATCAAGTAATAGATTTATAAAAACTAATATATACACTTTATATAAAAACATACTGTTTTGAACCTTCTGTTTGGTATTCGAATTTTAGAAATTATGAAATCATTTTTATAAAATAGTACATATTATAAGGATCATAAGCATATAAAGAACTTGAAAAACCGAGCTATCACGAAAAGTTATGACATTTACAAGTTTACGATAATTAAATATATAAAAGTGTTTTTATAAAACTTATTTTATAAAAACCCTTACTGTTTCAGGTCTGGTAAAATAATGGGAATATTTTATAATGACAGTACTAGTCATGAGGATTCCAAGCATATAAGAAACTCGAAAAACGGAATTAAAACGAATGAGATACGAGTTTTATAAGTTTTAAGTTTATAAAAATACTTTTATAAACTGTTTTGATTTCACTGAGTTGACTCAGATTTTTATAAAGACAGTAGACATCTTATTTAAATAATTTATCTCTTCACGATTCCATACATATAAAGAACGAGCGAAACGGAATTAAAATGAGTAAGTTATGACTTTTATAAGGTTACGATAATTAAATATATAAAAGTAGTTTTATATATTTTCACAAAT
>BQNB010163751.1:0-14408 GCA_026074375.1 Tanacetum coccineum
GCATATTTTGATGTGGATAAATCGGTTAAAAACTTGTATAAATCGGCTACACAAATCAGTGGTATATATCGGCTAGGCTTAAATTGAATGGCAAAATCGGGTAGTTCAAATTGGCAAAATCAGTAAACATGTGGCAAAATCAGTTAGTTCAAAGTGGCAAAATCGGTTGGTTCAAAGTGGAAATATCGGTTGGTTCAAAGTGGCAATATCGGTTGAATGCACATTGCCTAAATCATTAGGACTTTGGTATTCTAAGGATTCTCTATTGGAATTAGTTGCTTACACTGACAGTGACTATGCTGGAGCTACACAAGATAGGAAGTCAACAACTGGAGGTTGTCAGTTTTTGGGAAATAGGCTGATTTCTTGGCAATGCAAGAAACAAACTGTAGTTGCCACTTCTACAACTGAGGCTGAATATGTGGCTGCTGCAAGTTGCTATGGACAGGTTCTCTGGATCCAAAACCAACTGCTGGACTATGGGTACAATTTTATGAATACTGTTATTTATATTGACAATAATAGTACTATCTGCATAATAGAAAATCATGTTCAACATTCTAAAACAAAACATATAGAGATTAGGCATCATTTTATAAGAGACTGCAATGCTAAAAAGTTGATTCAAATGGTTAATATTGACACTGGACCATAATGTAGCAGATTTCTTAAAACATGTTTTGATGTTGTGGATTTCAGTACTTGGTCTCAGTATTGGAATGCTAAATCCCTAATGCCTATATCTCTTGTTTATTTTTGTAAAGTTTGTTAAATGTTAGTACTGTTAATTCTTTGTAAATTCTAACTGCTGGTTATAATTAGTACTGCTAGTTATATTTAAAACTGTTTGTCAAAACTGTAACTTATAGTTAGTACTGCTAGTTATTTCTATGTCACATTGTTTATCCTGTTAGTACCATTCAATACTGCTAAACAAGAAAAATGGTTAGATTATGTTTTTCTTGGTTTTGAGCTAACTCTTTCAAGATAAGCAATGAAGTGTAAAATTGGTTACTCAATGGTTCATTATTTGAGGGGAGGAATGTTGTTTGTTCTTCAAGTGTTGGTTTTCACACCACACAACAAATGGTTATCAGTTCACCATGTCTCATAGACGACAAAGAATTGACTAGTCCAGAGCAAACGGCTCCTGGTAAAGACTTCTCAAATCCGTTGATAGTTAATAGTTTACTCAAAACTATATGGTCATCAATGCACCATGTTTTGACAATGAAGCATTGGCTAGTCTAAAGCAAACGGCTATTGGTAAAGACGCCTCAAATCCGTTTATGGCTGGTAGTTTGCCAAAAACTACACTTTGTGTGAATTTGTGAGCCAAAAGAAAAGAGAGAATATGTGAGCTTAAAAACAGAAAGAAAGATTGTGTGAACTTATTTTTGTCTAATACAAACTTTGGAGTTTGTACTGCTTTTGGGTAGAGAAGTTAATACTGCTAGGCTTATTTTAGTACTGCTAGACCAAATTTAGTACTGCTGAATGACCGTTAGTACTGTTTAAGTCTAACAGTTTTTTCATTAATTAATAGAGCCGTTGAGATATTTCCGCCAAATTCCTATGATATAGGGTTTGACTAATTGGACTTTCGTGATCTTTCTATATATTCGCTTGATTTACTCATGATAAACTCAAATTTCTTTAAGTCGGTCAAACCATATTTACGTTATCTTACAATCATCTCAATTAACTTTCTCCAGCCTTCATACTTTCCTAAACAATCATATCCCACATAATTAATCACCTTTTTACTCATGGCTAGTTTGGAATTTTATGATAAGCACAATATGGCTGCGTTCTTGGAAAAGTCTACAGGGAGTGAGGGATTTCATCAAGTTATTGACTTCCTAAGTTAAAGTCATATCAGCTATGCTCTCACTAAGAAGCCAAAAATCTATATCTCATTCATCAAACAATTTTGGAGAACTGTTAAAGCTTCTACTGACACTGATGAGGATGTAACAATCATTGCTATCATTGATGGCCAATCCAAGACTATCACTGAAGCCTCTTTAAAAAGACATCTCAAGTTGGAATATCATGATGGTATCACTTCTATTCCCAACTCAGAGATTTTTGAGCAGCTTGCACTCATAGGGTATCAAACAGATTCAGATAAGTTAACTTTTTAGAAGGGTGTTTTCTCACCTCAATGGAGGTTTCTTATACATACTCTACTTCATTGTCTTAGCCCTAAGAAGACTGCTTGGGAGCAATTTAGTAACATAACGCTACCTGCTCTTTTGCTAGCAACAAATAGGAATATACAACTTCTCTAGGCTGATTTATGAACATATGGTCACAACATAGGAAGCCACCATAAGTGTAATGTATCTAGGGTTTATTCAAATTGTCTAGATATGCAGAAGAAACAGCTTTAAGACACGGCTCAGCACCTATACCTGTACCCTCTCTAATAACAAGGTTTTTAGCAACATGAGGAGGCTTACCAAAGGATATACAGGGGTAGAAATTGGGTTATTTCCTACTATGCTTACTTCACCTACCACCTTCATCTTTCCCATCAAGGATCACATCATCACCTTTACTATCATATGGACATCTTCCACTGAACCCACCTTTGAACCTCAACATTTACCTGATGTAAAGTACCATGTTCCATCACCCAATGAATCACCTCTCCATGCTGTTCACTTACATGGAAGTGATGAAGGTAACCTGAAACTAATAGAATTGATGAATTTGGTTACAAAATTGTCTGAAAGTATTGGAGTCTTGGAGGATGATTTAAAGAGGACAAAGCAACACTTCATAGTGTTGCATTCACCTAAACTTATTCTCAGGATTAAGAAGTTGGAGTCTAAAGTCAAGACTGGGAAAGCAAGGAAGAGAGCAAGGGTTATGCTTTCAGAGGATGAAGAAGATGATTCTTCCAAACAAGGGAGGATAGATGAAGGCCCTAACACCTACTTTCATCAAGATGATGAAGTTGATGATGATGTTGTTCATGATGCTGCTGAAGAAAGACAACCATAAGATAGTACTGCTGGCATTGAAATTAGTATTGCTGGTAAAGAGACAAGAAAATATAAAGGAAAAGCAATCATGACTGAACCAGAGCCTGAGAAAAAGTCCAAGAAGCCATTGGAACAAGAGAGACTGGGTTTAGAAGAAGCTATCAGATTACAAGAACAAGTTGATGAAGAGGAAAGAGCTCAAAGAGCAAGAGATGAAGAGATAGCAAGACAACTCTTACCATTGGATGAAGAAAGAGCTACATCTGAACCTAAGACAACTAAGGATATTGATTGGAATGATCCTTCAGTTCAAAAGTATTGGGATTTGAAGAATAAACCTAAGGCAAAGCACAAGCAAGGAAAGAACAATGATTGTCTACTGAAGAATCAAAGTAATTACTAGATGAAAGAATTTTTGAGGAATGAGCTATGATGAGATTAGGCCAATTTTAAAAAAGATATGGGATTTCAATCATAACTTTGTGCCTATGGATTTGGAAATTGAAAAGGAAAAGAAGAAGTCTGCTGAGTTTCAAAAAATTAAAGAAGAACAAATTGAGAAAGATATCTCTAAGAAGACTACAGGAAAGTGGGAAGAAATATCTTCCTTGAGAAGAACAAGAGTATGCTATGGAAACAAAAGGTGGAACAAGATGATGAGAAAGAAGAACTTAAAAGTTATTTAGATATAGTTCCAAGAGAAGATGTTACAGTAGATGTTGAGTATCTATCTACAAAATATCCAATCGTAGATTGGAAGACTTACACTTTGTCAGAAAACTTCATGTATTACAAAATCATCAGAGGAGATGGAAGCTCAAAGAACTACAAGGATCTGTGGTGAAGTGTTATATGATTTTTGATAGACAAGATTTTGTTGTGGAGTTATTCAGGATGGTCAAAGAAAGGTATAATTCTCAAACCAAAGGGATATGATTTAAAGGATTTTGTGGGGGAGGAATTGAATACACTTTTTGAAGCCTTGATGAGGAGTGTGAAATATGGATGTATTAGTGATGAGTATAATCTGATAAGTTGGAGTTTATGTGATTTATGTGGAGTTCACATTCTGCTGATGCAAAATGGAATTGCCATACATATGCTTACAGAAAAGAAGTATCCTCTAAGTCAAGAAATGATATCAAAGATGTTGAGTAAGAGATTGGAGGTTGATCAAGGATGCACAACAGCATATGAACTACTAAAGTTCTTAGATAACAAGTGAAGAAGTTAGATAAGTGTTTGAATGATTAATATCAGAAGACAAGAAGATCGCTAATCTAGAAGAACTTGGAGATTAGAGGCTAATTCACAAGTTTAAATGGGGAGGATTGTTAGGAATAAATCTTCTCAAAGAGTTAATTACTGCCAAGGTATAACTAACAGTACTATTGGAGGTTAGTACTGCAGTACAAAAACTTGTACTGCCGTTTTTTAGTGTTATAAATTACTGCTAGAATAAAGGTTAATACTACTGAATGGTTAATGCTGCTGAATTGGAGATTAAAGATGCAAAGAGTAAAATATGGAATGTATAATTCTTATATATTTTAAGAAAATAGCAGTTTTATGTTATAATTGTAATTGATCCTAAAAGTTTGGTAGTTTTCTTGTAAAGGATCTTGTTGGTGTATAAAACGGAGATCCTTAGGTTAAGGTTTTATTATACTGAAGAGACATATATACCGTCTTTAGAGATAGATACATATTGCTTCAAGGTTTGTAAACTTAGTATAAGCAAGAGTCCTCGATTATTGATCTAATATTATTATGCATTTTGTATTTTATTCATGGTTCATTGTTTTAGTTCTGGTTTTCATTGATTAATACTCTAGAGTATTGAAGTGTAGATTCAGCATACACTTGATATACAAACAAAGTCTTACCATTGTTATTTTGGATTTTATCCAACGGGAACATTACGCTTTGCAAAGGTAAAAAGAATTGATTAAGGGCTTGGGATCAACAATCTTGAAGCATTCCCTTATGAACCTAAACCGACAACATTCTAACCTTGTCTTCCTTGACTCTACCATCTTGAACAGTGGCTTGATTCCTCGGATTAGAAGAATATCTGAGTTGATTGTTGTTTGAGGGATAACATGGTGTAAACACAGCTAAAACAAATGCCATTGCTTTGTTCATACAAGCAATTGGGTCATTACCAGGAAGGAATGTTGGAACAGCAAGACCTAAGTCTATTTGGGGAAACTCAACTTGAGGTGGTTGTGGAATTGTCAGAGGTGGATATTCATTATGAGGAACAGAAGGTTAAGTGTGGCTAAGGTTAGTTGGATAAGTAGTTAGGTATTGTTGTGGATGATGAGGTGCTCTATAAGGATTTGACTGTGGTGGGAGGAGGAGTTACACATATAAAATAGGAGTGTGAAGTATTGTGATACGGAGGAGTGGTTTGTGTCTGAAGAATGTAGTGGTTGAAGTGTGATACGGTTGTGGATGATAGTTGGCAACTAAGGCAAGTGGGTCTAGAAATCTTTTACGCATTAAGTGAGCTTCATTAGCGTGTGCCTCATGTTGTTCAAGATAAGCATAAAGTTGATCATAGTTTGACGTATGCAAATCTCTTGCCAACTTAACATCAGTCACAAATTTACCCCACTCTGGTGGAAGGCTGTTGAGAAACTTAGTATTCACTTGAACTAGTTTCATTGTCATTTAAATGATGTTTATGTCATTGATAAGTTGAGCAAACCACAAGTAACACTGATACAGTGCTTCACCTTTCACATGAGAGAACTTATCAAACTCATCATACAGCTTACACTCATGTTCTTGCCTTGACAATGATGTGCCTTGCATAAGAAGCTTAACTTTGTCCCATATGTCTTTGGCAATTTTGTGATGATTGACGAGAGCGTAGACATCCGGTGGAAGACCTTGAAGAAAAATGTTGGTAGCCTTGAAATCACAATCAGCTTGAAGCTTTTCTTTGTTAGATAATTCTTTATAAGTCTTCAGCCTAACAGTGCCATCCTCTTGTTTAACAGTAGGTCAGAAAGGTGGACCGTTTCAAGAGAGTAAGTATTATCCGTCCATGAACATTAACCTTAAATTTAGAGTTCCATTCGAATTTTCCAGATCTATCTGGTGGATTTGTCAAGCATTGGAGGACAGTTGTCAGCACCGGCAAACAATCTTAAAATCAGCTATGATTGACTCTTGGACTTGATTATAGTAAAAAGATAAGAACTTGATCAAAAAGTGATAAAGGGGGGGAGTGTGTTTAAAGAGTTGTTTGTTGAAGGTGATTAGTTATTATTCCTCGGGATTTTTACAAGTCTTAACTAAAACCGAGAAAATACAAGTTTATTTCGCAGGATTTTACAAAGTAAGACATGTGACATTTCTCATTTTCATGTCATTGTACGACATTTATTATTAGTCACTATTTATTTTAGTCCGATACGCGTTTACTTTTAATTTTACTTTTAAGCTAAATCGAGTAGACTAGAAATAACCATTTAATGTAAACGATCATCAAATAAATTAAGGTTTACATCCATCAAGTAATATATAATTACTAGGAAGATAATTATGTACTTTGCGTATTTTATTTTTATTGGTCACGTAAAAGAGTTACGTTTCGCGATAAATACATTTGGACGCACACGAAACATACCTAGACTCAAAATATACCCACTTTATAACCTTAAAAAAAATAACAAAATCCACAAAAATTAACGTCTTAATTTTTGTGTCAAATGCCCATAGGGTCCGTGGTAAATATAATATACATACTAGGAAATCCTTAAGAAATCCTCTAATGATCTTCACAAGTACATGTACATTCTAATCCTCATAAATGCTAGTCCTAATGGTCTCCTACTAGCTTGTTAACCATTGGATAATAATCCTTTTGTTTCCTTGATCCTCCTAGGTGCGGCAAATTAAGAAAACACACAAACCATGATCTAAAATCTTAAGCAATCTTGTACAATTCAAGGATAATTAAGGAAGTGTCCTTGTGTCTCCCACTAGATTATTAACTAAAGGTTAATAATCATTTCTTTTGTTCTTGCCTTCCTATGCCGCGGTTAACCAAGCCCCAACCCACAAAACCTAAAGATTTCACTAGCTAAGCAAATCTTGTACATCAACTAACTAATTAAAGCTTGTACTTAGGTGGTTTAGCAAGAAACAATGTGTGACTAACTAGAAACCACTAAACCACAAGGTTAGGGCACAGTTTGGTTTTGTTTGTGGACTAGAAGATGTAACTAAGCTTATTGCCTATAAATACACACTCACAACTACACTTAATACATTTCTAAACTCTCAAAACTCTCTCACTAAGATAAACTTCTTCTTTTCTCCCTATCTTATTTGGCTTACATCAAACCGAACCCATACACGACCCACATTTCATTCTAAAGACACAAAGTGCACTTAAGTTAGCATACAAGGGTGTTAAGAAGTGTACACAAGCTAAGGATCGGGTATACCAAGCTTTGAAGCCTAAGATTATATACGTTTGGGTGTATGCGAGTCGGGTTTACGTCTAAACTCACCATCAAGGAGACTAGGACTCTTGTAAGTCACTACACCACTCGTATTATATTTGTCACTTTGTTTACTAGTTATAATGTCACGTTAACATGTAAAGGTTACGCCAAACGAGAGCTTAGACAAAGTAACTACAAAGCATACATGTTTCACGCATATATTATGGGTACAAGCAACCTTGTGTGGTGTTAAAATATGAAGAAACCTATACTACGTGAACACTAAGACTTACAAACGAATTTCACGAAAGTTATACGTAAACTTTTTATGTAAACTTGATGGCTTGGCTCGGGAAAGGGTACATTATCTAGTAGAACGTATGCATGCACTAAACACAAGCCACAAGTGGGTTAAATAAGCTCAAAGCATTTCGGCTTAGGGTTAATCACCACAAACACAAACCACATGCACCCACAATGGACGTATATGTCCACTGTTGGGCCTCGTAGCCCACCAAGGGTTAAGCATGGCTTATGGCCTTGGCTTATTATGAGATTAGGGTGCTTAACAAGGAATTGAGGGCTTAACAAAAACACTAGAACTAATAAGAAGCTTATTGGACCCAAAACATTAATTTCAAAAAGATTAGGCCCTCGAACCTTTCAAATGGCTTACAGCCCATTAACGAGGTCACTCGAGCCATTAGCTCACCTTAAGCTTGAAACGCTTATCGAGCGAACTACATTAAGCTAAAAAGGGCTTAATGAACCAAAGGAAGTGACTAAATGGACCCTAATGGGCCAGTGTACCTGAAACAAACCAATACGAACCTTAATGGGCCTAACAACTCATTTACAAATGCTTAAGTACTTATTAGATAAGCTGACTCAAAACAGACCCTAATAAGCTTGCCAAGCCTAGAAAATAAGCTAGTAATGCTTGGTGGACTTTTTTTAACATTCGGGTTTGAATTATTGGGCTCACGGGCCCAATAAGCCCAAAATAAGCAAATAAGCTCACAATAAGCTTGGGCAGCTTCAATAAGCTTAATAGACTTAATTACACTTAATGGACCCAAATGGACCCAACGAAACACCTTAAAACCCTTATCGGGCCTTAACAGGCCCAAGCCGACCCAATAAGAGTGCTTATTAGCTTTTTTGAAATAAGCAAGAATTAAAAAACAGTTGTTTGGGCTTAATACAAATTAGAAATGAGCTAGCAAAGCACATAAACCCTTAAGGGTGTTTGTCGAGTAAGCTATTGGGCTTTCGGGCCCAATAAGCTCAAAATAAGCCAAGATAAGCTCGTTGAGCTTATTGACAGCTTATTAGAATTAATTGGACTTATTAAACGTGTTTGAACCTATTAAAACTAGTTTGGATCATTAAAATTAATTTTGGACCTTAATGTGCCCAAACCGGCCTATTAAGCCTAAATAAGCTCGAATGGAGCTTATTTATAAGCCAATTGATTTTCGCAGCTTAATTAAACTTAAAAAGTCATTTTGTTCCTTGTTGAAACTTAATTAGAATTAAAATGCAAATTTTACAAAAAATTACCAATTTCGAATTTAATAACTCCAGGGACCGTTTCTGTACATTCTGAAACGTTAGGAACTAATTTAAAACCATAAGAACGTAAGTTGTAAATTTCGAAAGTTAAGGGACTAGTTATGTCATTATTGAAACTAGAAGGTTGGAAGTGTAAATATTTATATTTACAAAATCATAGGGTTTTAACAAGTGTAAAATATAAATTACTTGAAAGTATTTTATGAATACGGGGAGGGATTAAATAAAGTTTAACGGAGACAATCGAATATAAATATTCAGATTATTTAACGGGCTCTAAATTAACATTTAATAAATAAAGTATAATTTTTATTAAATAATCGATTTCACGTTTCTCGCGAACCATGAAATTTAAATACAATAATCATGTGCTACACGTACAAGTGATATAACAGTTTATATAAACTTTGAAATGGAATTTAGTGTATACAATGAGTCTTAGCTTAAATGTGTAGACTAAGACTTGACCGTATTTACTTAGGTACTTGATGGTGTGATTCATTGCTTACTTGGATATTTATTATCATTCAGAGAACTAACTGCTAAGGTGAGTTCTAGGCCAATGTTTTTACAATTATTTAATAGGATTTTTTATTTTTTATTTTTAACATCCTTGGGAGTGAGAACATGCTTTGTTTTACAAATTGGACGCAAGTGTTAAATTTTTATACTATGATTACGTGTTTGCTTAAGTAGCGATAACCCACTGAGCCCTTTATCATGAACTGTCAATTACTGGACTGTAAGCGCGAATGTTATAGATAGATCTATTTGGGATTGACAATTCCCGTTCGAGTGATTAGCTATCACTGGGAATGAACGTATACCATGTCGGACTTGGATGTTTTCGGATATATAGAACATCTTCGCATGGCATTTATGGCAATATATTGCATTCATACATGTCGAGCTCCAGTGTCATGAGTTAGTGAAAACGTAAATTACTTTTTTTGATGTTTGCATGTGTTGCTAAATATACACTTGGAAATTTGCGTCCTACTATTGATTTACATAAAACCATGAAATTCACCAACATTATGTTGACGGTTTTTTTAAGCAGGTTTTTCTGGTCAATAAGGCACGAGGTACGATGATACATTAGAAGTCAATAATTGAAGAGTCAACACTTAAGATTTGGGGTCTTATTACATTTTGGGGGACAATTGTTATAAACCGGAATCTTTATTTATATTATTGAACAATTTGAAGCCATGGGCTTATGTAACAAACAAATATTTTGTTAATCCAATGTATCTTTTTCAAACGACACGTTTAGTAGTCGTTCTCAGATCTTATGCTATTGATCCATAAACGTAACGCCCTCGGATATTCAACATTCCGTTGCGTGCTCAGATTTGAGGGTGTTACAAATTGGTACTAGAGCCAAGGTTATAGAGAACTAGGTCAAAAGGCTTTGTCTGGACTATAACCATTTTCAAAGCTGTTTTCATAAATGAGATTTGCGAGGGACATACATGCATTACTTGTTTACATCTAGCGCATATAAGCTTACATGACATGCATTGCCTTAGCATTATTAGGGTACTAGGTGCTTACATGATTAATATACGTGTATATAAATGATATTACGTATATTACTATAAGATCTTTATTATTAAAGCTTACAGACATATCATATCGATCTTTCCTATAAGTAATACTTATATAAGTTATTTTGCTTTTTGCAGTAATCATGTCTTCTGCGACATCTGCGGTTATTTTTTTTCCTACACTTCGTCTCACCGACTCCCGAGCCCGGCAGAGCCTTCTAGGGAGCCGATGATGAGGAGGAGGTCATCTGAGGGGGGCATTCCACGGGTCATCGTACTAGGATACGGCGGACTCCCGATACAGCCAGTAGCCCCACCATCACCAGATTACATACCAGGCCTAGAGAACCCACAGATACCGCCAGTTCCTTAGGACGAGGATGAGCATGAGTTTCTGGCTGAGGAGCAGCCATTACCCCCTGTTGATTCACCTACTGTTGAGTCACCCAGACATGTTACTGAGTCGGATCCCGAGGAGGATCCAGAGGAGTACGAGGATGATGAGACAGAGGATGGTCCGGTTGACTATCCTATGGACGGTGGAGATGATGGAGATGATGATGACGGCGACTCATCTAGGGATGACGCCAATGATGAGTATGGAGGTACGAGGAGGTTGAAGGACGAGGAGGAAGAGGAGCACTTTGCTTCGGCTTCTCTACTACCGTTTATACCTATTGATGAGCCTGTTTTCCCAATGAGGGGAACAGAGCCTGTTCTACACCAACCTCCCTGACATTACTATTGGAGCTAGGATTTACGGTCTGGTCCAAGACTTCCATTATCCTTCTACTAGGAGGCAGAGGTTGGAGAGATTCTGTCCATGGACTACTCCATTCACCATCACCACCTATCTCACTATCACCACCCTCTGCCAAGGGAGCGCTTGCTAGAGTGCACGGCCCTACATTGCACATTCTCACCTTTCACACATCATTGGTTGTCCAAACCCAAATCCAGTCACTCAGGATAGCATCTACTCAGGCTCTCATTGGTGCCGTTACTACCGCATTACCATCACCTTCACTACCACTACTACCACCATCTCTATACATACCACCACCTGTTGACTGTAGGGATGACATCCTCGAGTCTGAGTAGCTTCCCCGCAAGGAGGTTGTATTTGTCCACGTAAGGTCCCAGATATGAGATCGGATTGAGGTTCTCCTGCTAGACCTACCAGAGGTCGAGGGATAGATTATGTATTTGTTAGCACGGTAGATGTTGAAGAGAGGCGACAGGGGATTAGAGATGTTGGGTACGGGATTAGGGATACTTGGGTAGATTCGGCAGAGGAAGTTCCAGAGATATCACATATGACCGTGGGAGAGGTCAATACTAGGGTCACGGAGGATCTTTTGTATTATATTGTGTGTACTCCGACAACTATTTCATGTAAAATTTTCAAAGTTATGAATGAAATGGATGTGTTACTTTGTACTATATACCTCTCTTGTGTTGATTATCTCATCTATATATTATTATATTCTGTCATATAACCTCATGTTTTGTCTTTTGTGATCTAGACAAATCATGGCACCTACAACCAGAAGAGGACCAAATACCCCTGTTAACAACACCAACCCAAACAACATGACTCCAGAATCCATCCAAGCAATGATTGACCAAGCTCTTTTGCGAAACTCCACCAATGGAGATGGAAGCCACAGTTCGCACGGGGATAACCGAAGGAACGTGCAAACTGCGCGCCCTTGTTTTTACGCTGACTTCATGAAGTGTCAACCTTTGAACTTCAAGGGGACTGAAGGCGTGGTCGGTTTAACTCGGTGGATTGAAAAGATGGAGTCAGTTTTCAATATCAGTGGTTGTGCTATTGAGAATCAAGTAAAGTTTGCCACCTGCACTCTGTTAGGTGCTGCTTTGACTTGGTGGAATGGTCAGATAAGAACCTTAGGTCCAGAGGCATATGCAATGACTTGGGAAGTACTCAAGAAAAAGATGACGGACAAGTATTGTCCGCAGGGTGAAATCAAGAAATTAGAAATCGAGCTGTGGAACCTAAAGGTCAAGGGAAACGATGTTCCAGCATACACTGAACGTTTCCAAGAGTTAACCCTGATATGTACCAAGTTTGTTGCCAATGAAACCGAGAAGGTTGACAAGTACATCAGTGGACTTCCTGACAACATTTATGGGAACGTCAAGTCTGCCAGACCCAAGACGTTGGATGAGACTATTGAGTTGGCCAATGACTTGATGGATCAGAAACTCCGCACCTACGCGGAAAGGCAATCTGACAACAAGAGGAAGGCTGATGATTCATCCAGAAACAACCATGGTCACCAACAGCAACCCTTCAAGAGGCAGAATGTCGCCAAGGTCTACAATATGGGGACAGGCGAAAGGAAGCCTTATGGGGGATCTTTGCCCAAGTGCACCAAGTGCCATCTCCACCACAATGGCCCGTGCACCCAGAGGTGCCACAAGTGCAACAAAATAGGGCACTTTGCTCGCGATTGCAGGAGTACTGGTAGCACAAATGTTGCTAATACTCAGAAGGGCAATGGGGCAGCCCCCAAAGGAAATGGTTGTTTCGAGTGTGGAGCACCAGGACATTTCAAGAGAGATTGTCCGAAGCTGAAGAATAAAGATGGAGGAAATGGGAATGCACAAGGCTGGGTTTATGCAGTTGGGAATGCAGAAAAGAGGGGAAATGCACCGGGAAACCCTGATGCCAATGTCGTCACGGGTACGTTCCTCTTAAATAACCACTATGCATCTATCTTATTCGACACTGGTGCCGATAGAAGCTTTATATCCACTGCATTTAGTTCCTTGATAAACATCGCCCCAACTCCATTAGAAAATTGTTATGAGGTCGAATTAGCTGATGGGAAATTAGTCGGGATAGACACTATTATACGAGGTTGCACTTTAAATTTCTTAGACCATCCGTTCAACATAGATCTAATGCCCGTAGAACTAGGTAGTTTCGATGTTATTATCGGTATGGACTGGTTAAGAAGATGTCACGTCGTGATCGTGTATGATGAGAAACTTGTTCAAATTCCCTACGGGAATGAAACTTTGACTTTTTGTGGCAACAAAAGTAGCAACGGGAGAGAATCCCGGTTGACAGTTATCTCATGTGCAAAAGCTTAAGAGTACATGGCCAAAGGATGCCAGGTCTTTCTCCAGCTCGACCAGTGGAATTCCAAATTGACTTAATTCCAGGAGCCGCACCCGTAGCTCAAGCACCGTATCGATTGGCTCCCTCCAAAATGAAGGAATTATCAGAACAATTACAAGAACTTTCTGACAAGGGATTCATAAGGCCTAGTTCCTCACCGTAGGGAGCCCCGGTCTTATTTGTCAAAAAGAAGGATGGGTCGTTCAGGATGTGCATCGACTATCGTGAATTAAATAAGCTGACAGTAAAGAATCGTTATCTACTCTCGAGGATCGACGATTTGTTTGATCAACTTCAAGGATCTAATATTTATTCGAAGATAGATTTGAGATCAAGATATCACCAGCTTAGAGTACGAGATCAAGACATTCCAAAGATGGCATTTCGAACTCGGTATGGCCATTACGAGTTCTAGGTTATGCCATTCGGACTGACAAACGCACCTGCGGTATTCATGGACCTCATGAACCGAGTGTGCAAGCCTTACTTGGATAAGTTCATAATTGTCTTCATCGATGACATACTTATTTATTCAAAGGACGAAAGAGAGCATGAAGAACACCTTAAAGCAATTTTGGAATTGCTTAAGAAAGAGAAGTTGTATGCAAAGTTTTCAAAATGTGAATTTTGGATTCCGAAGGTACAATTTCTCGGACATGTCATTGATAGTAGAGGC